>VDFB02261309.1:0-204613 GCA_007258455.2 Sequoia sempervirens | reverse complement strand
CTTAATAAACCTTGTGCTCTAGCTGATCAAAAAGATAGGCAACTTAGTTTTTAGTTTACTTTCCTTCAACACTATCAGCAAGAGGGAGCTTCCCCTCCTAATTTGAAGAGCAGTTTTACTGTGCATAGCTGTCTGTTTCAAATACGCATTCCAGAGATGCGAATTTAAACGCCAACAATTTGAACGTAAACTCCAAGAATACCTTTATTAAACTAAAAGTCTTCTTCAAACTATTTCAAATAATGAGACCTTGTTAGATAGATTGATTGATATAAAGTATTACTTGAGATCTAAGTTACCGGTTCGGTTTTGGGTTCGGGTTCGGGTTCGAGAACCCGGTTCGGGAAAAAAAAAATTGGGGTTCGGTTTGTTTTGGGTTCGGTAATACAAAAACATATAAAAATCAGAAATATATACATATTTGCAGCAGTAATTAAGTTCAGAATACACCACCATATTAATAGTCAAATAACATAGCAAAAATACACCACCATTTTATATTCAAATGTCACGATATAGAATTATAAATTAAACTTCAAACTTCAAACATAAAAATGTCAAGTGTTTACACTTTACAATCAGCCATTAATGATTAGTGATGATTGATAAATCTCAATCATATGGGTAATCAAAAAAAGCAGCATCATTAGCAACATTAGATGCTACATTTTGTGTAGAACCACAAATAGCATTAGTGGCACTCGCACAAGCACTGCCACTAGCACTGACACTACCACTAACACTACCACTCTCATGCTCAGTACTTGCTTCGGGCTGATAGTCATCATCAATATCAAGTGCAGCTAAGTGACTTGTGGAAGCATCCAAGTCAAGTTGCTCTAACTCAATATCCCACCTCTTTATGTCTCCTTTGTAGGAACTATGCTTGTGTGTAAGGAGGCCCAAGTTTGAATGTACATACACCACGTCCTTTGCCTTTTTTGACTGTAGCCTATTGTGTTTTATTGAGTGGATGAATGAGTATGTGCTCCAATTCCTCTGAGAAGAGGATGAACTAGCAACCTATTAAGACCAAATTAAATAGTTAAGAGTTACAAAATTTAACTAAACAAAATTATTAATATATAAATTAAAATTAAAATTACAAAATATAAATTTAAAACTTACTTGGGATAAAAAATTTATTGCAATAGGTTGGAGGTGCCTGTATTCTTGCCCATGGAAGTACCACCAACTATCAGCATCCACCCTGACCTTGTCTCAAAGAGCATCAAGATTCTGATCAACACTACCAAAGCATGCAAAAGCCATGAACTCAGTCCTCACTCGATCACGCTGGTCACGATCAGTGAAGAGTCTATGTAGTGCTACCTTGTACCCTTGAGCCACTTCAACATCCCTATATGGAGCAACTCTTGATGAAGCAGAAAGTATCTGAGGACTATAACATTTGGGACTCAATGCAAAAGCAAGAAGATGCAACGGAGTGGTCATTTTATTCCATCTATCAACCATGATTTCCTGTAGCTCTTTGAAGAACTTTTCTTCAGGATCTTCATCTTTTGCATTGATGATGGATTTCATCTTCTCAATCATTGAGTCGATACCATCATATACTTTGTCCAAACAAGGTTCATCCATGTCAGTGTAACGGATCATGCTCAATATGGGCTCAGTGAAACTGAAAAGATACTCAACACAATCCCACCAACTATCATCTAGGATCCTTTGCTTGACCCTATTTGCCCTTTCATTGCTAGATTGCCTCCATATAGCCCAATTAGGGCTGATTACCATGGCACAGAGTGCCTCACGAACCTTTATAAGTCGTCTCAACACAATTGTGTTGGAGCAAAAATGGGTCTCGGCAACCTGTTTGAAAATCAAAATTAAAATTAAAATATAATTTAAATTTACAATATCAAAATTTAAAATTAAAAGAAAATTCAAAATTTTAAAATATTGAGAATTAACTTACCTTCAACAACTCCAATTTTGAGAATTGTCTAAATATTCCTTGTGTCATATGGTGGTTGGTGACAAATATTTGGATGTCTTCGCCCTCAGCATACACCTGTTTGATCCACTCAATTTTGGATCCAATTTTTTGTAGCATTAGATTGAGGGAGTGGACAGCACAAGGTGTCCAAAAAATGTGTGGATACTTATCCTCAACCAATAACCCAACAACCCTACAATTTTTGGCATTGTCGGTTACAACTTGCACAACATTTTGATGGCCCACTTCTTCAATAGCTTGGCAAAGGATGTTAGCAATAAATGGACCATCCTTCACCTGTCCTTCACAATCCATTGCTCTCAAAAACATTTCCCCTTTAGGGGACACGGCAATAACATTGATCAATGGGCGATTTTTTGCATCTTTCCATCCATCAAAAACGATGGTCACCCCTATTTCAATCCACAAATCCCTTATGGGCTTCAAAGAGTCTGCTACATGTTTCACCTCTTTGTCCAATAAGGTGCAACGCACCTTCTCAAAACCTGGGCCCTTATACCCCTTTGGAGCCTCATTAATACATTTCACCATTTTTTGCCAATATGGTGAACGAACAACATTGAATGCCAATCCATTGGCATAGACACATCTTGCTATGTCTTCATCAGCAATGTCTCTTGCCTCATTCTGAAATGAAGCTTCCAACGGTCCCTTAGATCTTTTATTTGAAGAGGGCATGGTTTGCTCTTGAGGGATGTCGATAAATGGATGGCTTTGTGTAGGAGAAAAATAAGAAGGTGGTGTAGGGGGTTTCACGGATCGAGATCCTTTCTTCTATAGCGACATCAACCCAAATTGCATGGAGAACCATCAAAAACCATGGTAAATACAAAAGAATAGCATTACTCAGATTCATCAACATAATGCGTAAAGAATTACTCCAACAGTTATATTCATAGGAAAGAAACAAATATTTGCATAATAAGGCAACTCTTGCCAATAAACTTGCATATGAACATTCTATCATAGCACTTTAATCATTCTTAGTGTTAGGGCACGATAAAATTCATAAATTGAAATATGAATCATACATCTCATATTCGGAATCGTATTGAAATTAGAATTCAAATTTAAATTAGAATCATATAATTCTTAACCAATAACAAAACGAAGTTAGATTCTAAATTGAAATAAAGAATTCAAGACAAACCTCTTTTGTCATTTCTCCTTAATCTGAAACGAAAGGGAGTATGAGAGAGAGAGAGAGCATCACCAGGGCGATTTCCGCCCTGCCACAAAGCCATAAGCTTCCCCGTGCTACCCCACGAAGGGAGCCCGACACATCAAGAAGAGTCTAGCAATCAGTGGCCAACATGTGTGAAATTTGTGCAGCTATGGATTATCTAACATATGCAACCTATTAATGCTCAAGCAAAAATATCTAGCATATGCCCTTCCAATGAAGTGACTCAGTTTAATTCAATAATCTTCTCTTATTTGAATTAAAAGCTTTGGCCAAGGCATTTGTTCATTATTTGATCCTCAAGTTTATCCCGGTAGTCTCTTAGCACCTTTACACCTATTGTTATGTTTTAAATACTTTTAATATCATTTAGCAACATCAATCATAAATCTTATTAACACAATGCCATTAAGTTTTGCTTTGCTACATTAGCTTAGGTTTATCTTAAGCCCCTTTAGGTTAAGGTTTATCCTATGTCCCACGGCCTGTCGGGGACGGGGACGGGGGGGACGGCAGGGGACACGTTTCCGGAACGTTTCCTAAGGGGCAATTTTTAGGGGACGGCAAGGGACGGCGACATACAAAATACATATATATATATGATTTTTTAAAAATTTATTAAAATATTAGAGAGAGAGAGAGAGAGGGAAAGAGAGATAGATATGTCAATAAATTAATAATTGATAACAATATCAATATGTAAGTAAATCGTGAGAGTAGTACTATAACAGAACAAGAAATGTCATTAAAGCATTATGAAATTTATCACAGCAGTATCAAACATCAATAAAACCATGGTCTATCAATATAAAATATCCAAATGTCTCAAACATGTATCCAGAAGTCTCAAAGTTCAAACATGAAAATCAAAATATTAAATACAACAGTCTATGAAATTAAGCGTCATTCAGGCTATGAATATCCAAAGACTCAAAACTATCTGAGTCACTATCATCCTCTGGCAAGAGTGGAACTAAAAGATTTAATATTTAGTCTTTTTTAGACTTTAGCCCAAACAATTAAAACATTAAACAGTTGGTGGGCCCCGTGCAAAGGAACTAAACCTTTAAAAAATCATTTTTTAATTGTTTTTTAATATATTTTGACTTGCAACCTGTAGGGGACGGCTAGCCGTCCCCAATCCATCCCCAATTCGTATTGGGGACGGGGAAACGTCCCCAATCCGTCCCCAATCCGTATTGGGGACGGGGAAACGTCCCCAAAGTGAAGGAAACGTTTCCTAGCGTTTCCGATTGATTTTGCATTTTTGGGGACGACAGGGGGACGTCCCCTTTGCGTCCCCCCGTCCCCGGGACGGCAGGGGACGGAGACGGGGGGTTTTGGGGCAGGGGACGCGTCCCTGTGTAACATAGGGTTTATCTTAACCATCTTTGGGTTACTAGGCTTCTGTTCAAATTTAGATTCTAACTACCCCATCACAAGTACTTCAAATGTGGGGCTAGAGCAAAATAGAATTATTATCCAGCAAAACCCTTAGGCTGGAGTTACTAGCATACAATGCAGAATTATAGTTTCAGCCTTATATGCAGAATTTAATGATAGCAAGGGTAGTAGCAGCATACAAGTTTCATTTAACCATAGCATAATATCACTGGTCATGTGCTTAATTTGCAGCATGAAATCTCTGAACATGTGAATAAGCGGCATGAGGCTGATGAAGCACTCTCTCATGGCTGTTGTATAATACTACAACAGTCATGAGGAAGTGCTTCCACCATTAATTGCATCAAATAAACATCTAGTTACCAGTAAATTGTGCCCAACAATAGTTTTCTTTTAACACATATTAGTTCCCACTATACTTGGTTTTACATTCAACCCAGTTTGCCTAATAAGAGGATTCTCACATTCCTTACCTCCTTAGGCAATCTGAACATTACTACTTTTCCACACCTGCATTTCTGAGCAGCTATAAATTGTTCCCAATAATCAAAAGTAATCACCCACTAACATGGATTTTAACCATAAGGTATCAGAAATTTGAAAATCACTGTCGTCCAATAAGTATAAAATTGTATGGAATTGGAAAGAGCAATAAATCACTGTCATTCAGTATGTATGTAATTACATAAAATTGGAATGAGCAATGTTCAGTATGTAGGGGTAGAAGATTCAAGCCCAACTCACCACTTTTCATTAATTCTAATACAAGCCAATCTTGCTTTCACAAGAGCCAATTCTTAAATCTTAAGGATCTAATAGTATTTTTCATACCTGTGTGTGCAATTCTGAGATTAAGAATTGCAGGGATCTTTACCTCTCCTTATTGTATGCAGCCCCTTCTTTTCCTTTTCTTCTCTTCTTCTCCCAAAACTCCTTACTTAATGATCTTCTTTTTCCTTATTTAATTACCACATACACCTCCTTCTTTGCTACATGGGAAATGGGGCACCTTTTTTTAAGTGCTAGGTGTTATTTTGTTTGTTTTAAAAACTCTTTATCCTTGTTGACAGCTGGCTGCAACTTTATGTGCTGTCATCTCCTTTTTGTTTTCTTTTTGCTTTAGGGAAGACAAGTATGAGGATACGTACCTTTTAGGTCTGCTTTATATCTTTTTTTTAAACACAATTTCTCTCTTAGCTTGTGGGTCCCAACACAAGCTCAATATTTTTATTTTTATTTTTTTTCAAACGGCATGGGTCCCACCATAACTTTTTTTATCATACCTTTCAATTAAAAAGGGATGAATATTTTGAATTATTATATTTTATTTTGATTATATATGTTTTCCTTCTTTCTCTCTTTTTTTTTATATATATTTATATATTTTCTATTTACTTACTCACATAAATATAAATCTAAAATTATTAATGGTTAATAACTTAACTTCTTATTGAGTTAATAATTAAATAATTACGATAGTTCAATGTACCCTTCCTAATGCAGTGTGCAACCTGGGAATAACGCTTTGTGCTCGTGTGTGCTACTCTCACGCATAGTGCCCTCATATGGCTAGACTCCCCTTCCTGATGATAATCTCTCTCATTTCAGCAAGAGCGCGTAACTGCCCTATGACACTCCAAAATCACGAATAACATTAGTCCATTACAATAATTAGTTTTAACAACTAATCGAAGCAACAATTTTTATATCCAGATAAACTACAGACAAGTCTACAATAATGAATTTTAGGGCCAGCCGTTATGACAGTTAGGTTTCACATTTAGTTGAACATCCATATCAATATGACAATACAAATTTTAGGGCCGGTTTCATATTCAACTAAACAGCTATTCAAAATTTAGGGCCGGTTTCATATCCAGCTAAACAACTATACAAAATTAGGGTCGGGTCATAATTAGGGTTGTGACATCTTCAAATGATGGCTTGTTTTACCAATAGCTCCTTTTTGGTCTACCTTTTCCTGCTTAGCAATATATTTCAACACTATATCATCTAGAATGCCATTGTTATCTTCACCTAGACATGCTTTGATGCCTAGTTCAAGGATCCTGCACAAGTGCCCTTTCACTCGACTATATGAGCTCGAATATTGAACATGGCAATGACTACAAATCCAAACATATCCCCCACCACCTGGAAGTTGCTGAACCATTTCTACATATTTCCAAAGAGGAGAGTTTGGGTTTGTTTTGAAACGAGATTGGATTGAGCCTAAGGAGGTACCCGATGCCATTCTAATATGGAATAGTGAATACCTAAGGCACAACATATTGAAATTTTGGTATTGCTTCATTGAATTTAAAACTAAAAGACTTTATTAATTTCAAAAAAATGAAAAAATTGAACATGTGTTATAGACATTTAGAGGAATGAAAAGTAAAACAAAACAAAAGAGTTGAAGTTCATTTGTTAAAAAAATGTAAAAAAAATAATCAAAAAACCTACCTCTTTTGAAGAAATCTTGCTCTACGATCTTCTTAGCAACGACTAGACACTTCCACATGCTTAGGAATAGCACAACAATCAACTTTGAACAATCTACGATCAGCCTTCAAATCTATTCCAGTTTGTGCAAGCAAAAGAGAAAGTTCAGCAATGGAAGATAAAAATCCTTTTTTCTCATTGACAAATTGGTAAATGAATATCACTTTACCTATTTCATGTTTTAGAGGCAAGTATTAGGATTAGAAGGAATAAAAAACTCTTTAAAAGTCATCAAAGAGTGAAAAAAATATATAAAAAATGCAAAAATGCATGAAAAAGTGCGCCTGGGCGCGAAATTCTGCTCAGGTTCGAACTGGGTTCGAAAATTTTGAACCCTGTCCGGACCCACAGTCAGGGGTCCGAACCCTGGCCGAACACACAGAGGGATTTTTGAGCCCTCAGCGAATTTGGGCGGACCGGACCCGAATTCCGGACCCGAATTGAACCCAAACCGGGCCTGTAGGGGTGAACCCGATAACTTAGCCTAAGATGTGTGCAAGCTAAAATTGCTAAAGGGATGAAAATTAGGGATAAATTGAATTGGATGAAAGAAAGGCATCAGGGTTCTAAGTTCCTTTTTAACTTTCTCAAATCCAAAAACAAAAAGGAAGAGATTGGCCCTATATAGATTGATAATTCTCAAATTAATAATGTCAACAATATTAAGAATAATTTAGTGTTACACCCCAATTGTATAGCTACTAAAATATTAGTATTGCATAGGGTATAAGTGATTGTAAAAGACAATTTTGTGAATGAATAAGATATGTTGCACCTTGTTATCAATATGAGTTTTGTACACTAATGATTGTCTCATTTTATGTTGTTTCAATTGATGTTATTCATGGTGAAAATATGGATTATGAAGTTGATGAATCATGTTGATATATATTGTGAAGTTTATATATACTGCTACTGTTGTGAGCATTTGATTGCCGTGAGTTTATGGTAGTGGATGCAAGTATGTGAACCATTCCTCCAGGCAGAGGGGAAATATCACTTGGGAGAGGGGCTTGATTGTTTAACCGGTAATGTTAACTACTTGAGCATACACACATCATTATGGATTTGGAGGAACCAAGTCAGATAAGTTGGTCTTAATAAGTCGTCCATAGGCTTTAGGAGTTTGGTTTATTTCTTTGTGCTTTGTGAGTGATGATTGTTTATTTATCAGACTTACTATACTGTGATCCTTGTATGGAAAATGTGAGTGATATATGTTTACAGGTTGAGTGGGTATCTATACACATGTATACATTATGTCCACGTATCTATATGTATAAACATATCGATACATACATATGATAGGCAAATGGATATGCTTATATGTATGTGTCGACATGGTATACATATACATACATATACACAGAGGTATATACGCTTATACACATGTATATACATACACCCCCCACCTATTATCTGTGGATAAAAAATAATATTATGGTATTATTGTCTAGTAATTTACATATATATGTATGTATATATGTATATATCAATGGAGTATTGATATTGAACGATATATACATAGATACGTAAATATATATGTAAATATATATATTTATATATTTTATATAAGGGATAAATATATATATATATATATATTATAGTAAGATAATATAGATATATATATATATACATTACGAGAGTAATGAAGAAAATCTATATATATATATGAATATTGTAATGTCCCCATTCTTTCGCAAGCATCAGAGTTGGTGGATTAGCCTATTACATCGATCCTCGTAGGCTAATGGGTCTGGATAGAGGGTCACTTGAACGGGCACTTGGTCGATAAAAGGCAGTATTGGTATCCGAAGTATGGTGACGTGGTGAATTTGCGCGTTTGGCATGTTATTGGAGCTTAAAATTATGGTCTTCGCCATTTATTTCACCTTCTCAGACTTAGGGACCATGTGTCTATTATTTAAAGGGGTCACTTTATATTTTTCAGTTACTATTCATTGATAAAGTGAAAAAAGAACATAACTTAAGTGAATAGTGTCATTTTAATGAATAGTGTTTTCAATGAGAAATTATAAAAGCAAGAAGAGAAGTTCGACCCTCTTATGCTTGGATATGTTTGCTGATTGAAGTTTTGAAATGTGGAGTTTGTGGAAGAGAGAAACTAGGGTTTCTCAATTTCAGCAGTGGGTAAGCCTGGTTTGGGGCTTGTAGTTAGGATTTTGGCATCTTGAAGGTGTGAAAGACCACCCTAAAGTGCTGGTTATTTTCTTGTTGCTGCATTTGGAGCCATATTTTGCTGATAACAAGTTGTTGGAGGCATCTTTCGGAAGGATACTTGCTGCTAGTGACACCATTCACCATCCAGAGGTATTTATTTGCATTTTATGAAGACTTTGGAGCTGATTTTTAACAGCTACAGCCAGCCGCACTTTTTAAGGGTTTGATTTGCTCAAAGAAATAAATACGCCTTTCTTTGGTGGCTGATTTCACTCCTAAAGTGGGCGCCCCTGTCAATAGAAGACATTCCATCAAGAAATTGGTAGGAGAAACTTGTATTTAATTTTGTATGAGCATTTGCATGGGCGCGGGTACTGTAGCAGTCACTATTCACAGTGAAGTTTGGCTGTAAGTAAAATTAAGACATAAGATGTATTGTCTCTCGAATTTGATGCAAGTTGTCTATTCCATGTAAGCTCTTATATCATGTAGAATGCATCTTGAATAGCATTTCGAATCTTGCTCAAGTATCTCTTGAATTGTATGCAAGCAGCCCATTTATGTATTCTCTTTGTAATGAAGAAGGTCTCTTAATTATGAAATTGAGTTCATTGCTTGAGTATCATTGGCGTTTAGTTTATTTGTGAGTTCATATTACATGCATATGCTTGTTAAACTCATGTGTATCATTGGCAAAAAACACCAAAAACAAGAAAAGCAGATTACAAACCAAAAATCAGACCTTTAACGAGCAAAAATCAAATCAGCAGTGAGTTTGGTTCATCACAAATATATTAATAATTACTTAATATATATACATATATAATATATAAAATATATAAATATATATAGTTTATATATTTTAAAACTCTAAAGTGAAAAATTAAAAGATTTAATTTTTTCTTGGAGTAAATATTATAGAATGGACTATAGAGAAATAAACTAATCTTTTGAACTATTGAGAAATTAATAAATCTCAACAAAAGGGAGAATCGAGCCTTTTCATTGAAAACATAAACTATAGAGAAATCGAAATATTTGAGCTGAATATTTAAAAGAAGGCAAAATATTTCTGAAGAAGGTTTTTTCTCGTGAAATGGCATTGGAAGGAAACACAGGAAATTCTGGAAGAAATTTTCAACAAGAACTGGAAAGAGGGCGACTCAGCCTGAAGGGTATGATGTGTTGCAAAATTTACCTTGACCAATTCACTGAAATGATGAATCATTTCTTCTTGGGCGCCATAACTGTTAATTTCCTGTAAGTGGCGTTTTTTCCTTTCTGAGTTGATTAAGTCTAGATTTGCTGGCTCAAATGAGGTCAATTCACACTCATTTTTCATGAATAAGGGTTTAGAAACCTGTCAGGTTTCACTTTGAATATTTTTGGGTATTTTACTGTCAATCTACATGCCTCCATAAGTGGAAATTGTTGCATTTTGGGCCCTACATATAAACGCCATGCCATTCAGTGTTTCATCACTTGAGCAATGTGAGTTTAGCATTTTCATTGAGCTCTCATATCCATTTCATTATTTTGTTTGTCCTTTATGTTTTGCTGAGTAGAAAAATACAGTGAGTTTTACCAACAACTGCCTTTAACAGTGAAAATCCCAAGTTAAGCTGAGAGTAAAGTCATTGTGAATTATAGTTGAGTAAGAAATTACTGGTGGATTCATAATTCAGAGAAGAGACTTAGGAAGTACTTTCATTATAGAGTGAGATACTATCATTAAGAAGCCATTTTAAGTGTGAAGTCTCTGTAATTCTGGAAGCTTGTTTGAAAGAGGGACAGGAAGAACAATTTTGGAAGGAGAAGCTTAAAATCAGGCATGAATCCTCTTTAGTTTGTAACTTTTATTTGAGTGTTGGTTTCTTTTATCTTGTGTTTATTGTTTTCCATAAGTTCTAATAGGATAGAACTATTATGATGAACATCTACAAGCAATACATAATAGGGAAATTTGTGTAAGGGAATCAATGAAAAAGGGAATGGGCGAAAAGGGGTTTTATGTGAAAGAACTTCAGGGAATAGTTTACTTATTTTGCATAAAAGGGGAAAAAGGGGAAAAGATAGAAGGGAAGGATTTATATGCATTTTGAATGAATATTGCATGTTGTGTATGATCTCCGTATCTGGAGAATACGTAGCAGTATTTATTATCTACTAGGATCGAAATGAAGACAGAACCGAGTATGGTTTTAAGCTTAAGTTATTAGGTTAACTGTGACAAGCTAAACACTCCTAGGATAAAAATTTCCTAATTAGGAGTTAGGTTACAAGACACTTGTAGACTAGCTCATTTCTAAGTAGATAGTTTGAGGTAGGAAGTCTGGGGTGACTCTATACCGATTGAAGGACATAGCCTACACGTAGAGTAAGATAGCCCCAAGTCAAATTGGCCTGGAGTAGTGTAAGTGATAGATGACTTACTCAGTCATTTACTGAACTAGAATACTATGGCCATAGTAATGTAATGTACCTACATCCTCTTAGATCGGGCGATGATTACATTGTCAGTTCACCGTGATCCAATAAGTACATACTAGTTGGGGATTGTGGGATTTGCAAGAATCTAGTTATGTAGGACACACCACTATGCTCAGTTGGTTAACAGAATCGGTTACTCAACCAATCCTCTCGACAAAGGGAGAGCCATTAATTGAAAAATGAATGTGCGGGGGACCGCATTATAAGTCCGTGGTTGGCGGAAAAGCACCCGAGTGATGTTTCTCCTCCACAGCAGACGTCTGAAGAACCAATATTTGGAAGGGAAGATCCTGGACCATCTTACTACTATTTGTGCAAAAGTTCTTTAAGTTGTGTATGTATTTTTATGCTTTCGTACTCTATTATTTACTTTGACAAGGAAAAAGTTATTTTATTATGAAAGGTATTGAAATTGTATTTATATGATGTATTATTAATTGGAAAGAAAAGAAAAATTTTATTACCTATAAAAAGAATAAGGATTGAATTGTTGATGACCTATTGTTAGTCAACAAAGAAGCTATAGATAAAGGTTCCCTAGGTAAAGATATTAATAGAAGCATCATAAAACTCCTTCCTAAGAAAGGTAATAAGATTCAAATAAAGAATTGGCAGCCAATCACACAACTTAACGTTTCATATCAAATCCTTCCTAAACTTTTAGCTCTTACACTTACTGACATTCTTCCCAAATTCATAAATGCTACTAAAACTAGCTTTATTAAAGGAAGATTTGTTCAAGAAAACCTAATAAACAATTGGGAAGCAATGAATTGGGCTTAGAACACTTATCAAAATGTTGGCATGCTTTTGTTGGATATTGAGAAAGCCTATTATATCATTGCATGGTCATTCATTGTAAGAGACCTATTGTCTCTAACCCTTGCAAACAGTGTGTTGTTGCTGAAGTTTTTGTTTTCATTTTGCAAATATATGTTTTTTTTCTAATTTTCCAATATAAGATGTGCAACAACAATGTAATGAACCTAGCCCAAGCTGACTCAAAACTCTTCAATTTTCTGCCCTTGTAATTTCGTCAAACAGTTGGTGTGCAAAGTCTTTGCTTGCTGATTTGTGTTTCAGTTTGCTTTGATGACTTATGAATGATGTCAAACTATTCTAAATGCTTGTAATTTAATGCTATAATGATCTATCAACAATCTAAATGCATCAATGACTTCATTTAATCTTTTCCAATGCACATACATGATTTCTAAATGAAAAAATGCACCTACAGCCAATTGACAATTTGTCAAACAATTGGCATGCAAACCTATTAATGAGCATTACAATAGTTATGCAACTTATCTCCCCCTTAATTGAATGGCAAATTGCATACAAGAATGTCATGAATTAGCCAAGACTCTTGGCTATACAAAATCACTTCATACAATGCCCAAATCTGATTACAATTATCTCCCAAATATAAATGTAATACAATGCCCAAGTCTGGTTACAACTATCATCTACAACAGCATGCTAATATGATCCATGCAATTACTCCTGATTACAATCCTATATGATGCTGATAAAGTCAGCAAGGAATGTTATCATGAAATGATGAATCAAATACAAACTACATCAAACATGAGAACCAGAGAAAAGATGGTTGTCTTGACAAAATGAGTCGATTCTCTTTGCATTCAATGTATTTGCCTCCAAGAGTATAGTGCCCAACCTTTCCACCCTTTGACAATGCCTTGTGAATTTATTTGGATTTATGAAGCCCTATTTCCTGTAATCGCCCTTCGTTCTTAGCTGCCCTTGCAGTAAGTGATCAGACCTTTGAAATAAACTGTAGATGCTGCAAAACTCCTTCAAAATGTTTGTATTACCATCTCCAATCCTCAAGGATTGATGTGCTGCAAACTCATGAAGAAGTCGATGCCAAACAAGAGGGATATGTGCAAAATCATGGCTCCAACTAGTTGGGACAAATGACTATAAATTTATATCAGATTCTTATTTATCCCTCCAATCTGCAAATGCAAAACCTCCAATCTGCAAATGCAAAACCTCCAATGAACTCTATCACTCAATGCAAGCTATCTCCAAAAATGCCAATCGAACTAATCACCAAAATTGGCCCTTGGCCACACTTGAGCACCAATGAGATGACTGAAGTATCACCTCCACAAATGCAACCCTTCAGAAGATATTTCACTTCCTCAGTTATGCCAATCAAAAAGAGCTCTCAGTCTCAATGATCGAATGAATAAACTGTAGAAGCCCTAGGCTCCACAATAAAAATCAACCAAAACAATATTCATGAACTGGATGCCTGAGAAGGAGCTCTTACGTCCCTTTTATTCTTTTCTTGTGAGAGCTCAAACACTTTCCTGGCCAATGTGGGATAAAAGATATATTCCTACTTTTAATTTTCACTTAACGCACTTTCTAAAATTAAAGTGACTTTATTATTATAAAGTTACATTATAACTTTATAATAACATATAAATATTTTAATTATTCCTTAGTCACTTTCAAAATCACTTAAATAAGGATCATGGACCCATTGCTCATTATAATTGCACTTTATATTTAATTATTAATAAAGTATTACTTTATTAATAATTTGTTGTACCCCAAAATTAAAAATTTTGTTACACTTAGACATTTTGAAGAAATGAGTAAAAGTCTTGTCAAATCACCAAAAAGGTCGTAAATTTGGGTGTGCATGTCTTGCATGAGGGGTTAAAACAAAATTTTCAATTTCTCGACGACTGGTCCGCTAAGAGCAGAACCTACAAAACCCGGATCTCAGCTTTCATCCCTAAATTTTAGGAAAAACTGCTATTTTTAGAAATTTTCTAAAATTAGTAACGCTCGGTTTTTCGGTTTCTTTGGAAATGGATACGCAAAACTTTCTAAAAATAGAAAGTTTCTAAAAATAGAAAGTTTGTCCGTGGTCCAAACCGATTTTGATTGGTTCAAAATACGTCCATATCAGTCTGGTTCACCGGAATCTAAAAATAGTCAGTTTTACTCTAGTGGGTCTAATCTGCTTTTTCTGGAAGCATATCCAGAATTCCGAGGTCAGCTGGCTGTCAGGCATCAAGTTCAACGTTCAAAGCATTCAGCAGAAGGCGAGTTGGTGAACATACACGAAGAACGAGAAAGAAAATTGGAAATTCATGAAAATTTTCTAACACTGCTGGGTTTGGGCGCCCCTGTTGAAGAAAGGCGCCCATCTTTTTAGGGCATCAAATGTCAGAATTAGGGTTTGCGCCTCCAGTCAATGTTGCTCAGTTCTCTGTCAACTTCGCAATGAATTCAGCGGTGTAGTTATCAGATTACTTAGTCATCTGAAATTCAGCGACGAACAGGGGAGTTCCGCACTGAAGTCAGAACGAGGAAAGTTGAAAATTATCAAAAATTGACTAAGTGTTAGTAAAGTGGGCGCCCCTGGTGAAGAAGGGTGCCCAAGCTTTTGGAGGTCTAAACAGATAAATTTGCTAGTACAGCTTACAACATGATTTCTCCAGAATAGGTCAAGCTTTTCAACGAGATCACGAGCACGTCAATCTGAGTTGGCAGTCACCAGATGCAGCAGCCGGAATAGAGGGTTTAACGAGAATGAAATTTTGAAATTCAAAAGCAAAGGTGAAAACACTAAAAATTGGCTAACTCTGGTGAAGTTGGGTGCCCCAGCTTCCCAGGGGCGCCCAAGCTTTTGGTGCCTTAGATTCAACTTTTTGGCGAAGTAACTCCTAGAGAACCCCCTCCAAAATCTTCTCAGCTTCGCGACAAGCCCAGCCATCAATCAATCTGAGCTCCGGAACACTAGGGCAGGCGAGGTCATCTATAGAAGAGACAGGATGAAGAAAGTTAAAAAAAAATTCTAACTCTTGAGAAAATGGGCGCCCCTGGAGAGAAAGGGCGCCCAAGGTTTTGAGCACTGAGATGATGGAATTCGTGAATGAAGCATCTAAGATCACTTCGTCAGTTTTAGACAAGCTATCCAATGAACCTGTCCGCAAGTCAATTGGATTCACGTAGCTCCTGGAATCAAGATTTCACTAGAAGATCAAAGGAAATGAAGAAATTGAAAATCATGAAAAATGGCTAACACTGTGAAAGTTCGAAGCCCCTGGAGGAAATGGGCTCCCATGAATTCGAAGGTCAAAACGAAGTTTTTCGCCAGAGGTGCCTCCAGAACAATCTTCTCAGAATTAGTCAGGCTACGCGATGAATCATCCAGCTCGTTCATCGGATCAATCTGGAAGCCAGAGATCAAGGTCAGACCAGGGGTCAAAATTGAAGAAAAGTTGAAAACTTAAGGAAAATGGTTTAAGTCTGGTAAACTTGGGCGCCCCTAGTGAAGAAGGGCGCCCAAACTTTTGGAGGTTAAGATGAAGTCTTTAGACAAAGTTGTCTCCAGATGATCTCCTCAGAAACAATCAAGCTCCGTAACGGATCATTCTGCCGGATCACAGCATTCACCGAGTTCCTGAAAATCGAGATTGAACAGAGGATGAAACTCAAGCAAAAAATTGAAAATAGTAAAGAAAATGGCTAAGTATGGAGAAGAAAAGCGCCCCAAGAGGAGATCAACACCCAAGAAGTCTTGCCTTAGCCAAATTTTCGAAATGTCAAAATTTCAAGTTGAAGGCAAATGTCCAAATTCAATGAAGCTGAGATTTAGGGTTTTGGAGATAAAAGCAAAAGAAAGCAAAGCAAAAACAAAACCCTAAGTCTATTTAACATCTTTCTTTTATGTTATTTTCATTATTTTGCAGGTAGCCTTCAAGGGAGAAAGTTGGAGCAGCAAGTTTGAAGAAATTTTTCAAGATTCAAGAATATAGCTTGCTGGTTTTTCATCATATTTTTCAGACCAGCAACATAAACCCTTGCTTTTTCAAGCTTTTTCATCCAGAAGATCAAACTTTTGAAGGAGAAGATCAAAGATTTCAATTTTCAGCCTTCTGGGTCTGCTCAACTCGTTCTTCTGAAGAATTTTTCAAGAAACTTTCATCAAGTTGCAGCAGCTGCTTTTTAGTTGCATGTCAGTGAAATCATCAGGGTTTCCAATTTTTGATCATCTGGGTCCTCTCTAAACAGTCTTCTGAAGAAAACCCATATCACAGCTTTTTCAAGAAAATTTATTCTGGTTGGCTGCTTTTTCGATCAGCCATCAGTGTTTTTCAAATCTATCAAACTGTCATTCTAATTGTATTCTCTAAACAAAACCCAGGGGCCAGTTTTTCGTGAAAAATTGAAGAAATTAGGGTTTGCTGCTTTTTCAGTCAAAATTCAAGATTTTCAAAAACGGACGATCTGGGTTGTCTTGCAACGAGATTCTGAGCAAAACCCATATCTCAGAAAAATTTCCAAAAAAAAAGCGTCCGTTTGAGGCCAAAATCCAGCATTCTAAAAATAGAAAGTTGCTCAAGACTTGTCTGAACATAGGCGAGTTTACAGTCATTCTTCAAGGTTTTCAATATGGAATACACTCCCCTCGAGTTTAAGACCAAATCAGCACTATGTTAAAACTTCATCATCTCAGCTGAAGAACGAGAGAAGGTGTGATATGAGAAAAGGGAAAGGTACCAGAAAAGAGTTATGCAATACTCTTCTGTTGGAAATCAAGAGAGGTGTCAGAAACATAAAGTTGCAGAGCCGCCAAATTATCAATTAGTGAGTCATCTTTTTGGGCAGCGATGTTTTGCAAGAACAAGACTCATAAAGCAGTTGAAGAAGTGAAAGATCCTCTAGGTTTGATGACAAAAGGCGAAGAGACTTGGAGAATCGGAATATTGCCTTAAGATAGTATAGATGCACCGAACCGGGACACAGTTTCTAATTTCCTAGCGGATGTGATCGAGCTTTAAAGCAGCTTTCTTCTAGAAGTTTTCTTTCCCGCTTTCTTTCTATTCTTGGAATGATCCTTATCCATTCTTTGAGAAGAGAAAGAAGATAAGATGTAATAGTTGGCGTTTCCCGCTTTTTCTGCTTTCTAGGGTTTTAGATGTTATCTTCTTTCTAGATTTAGTAATAAAGCTTGCTTGCTGAGCAAGCCCTAGATTGTGAAAGCAAGGAGATTTTAGGGTTCCCTACTCCTCTGCTTCTCTATAAATAAGAGCCTTTGCTCATTTAGTTTCTTTAACGGTTATTGTCATAGCAAATTGCGAGCCTGAATTGCAGCAAGTTGTTATTCAGTTTCAGTTCACTTAGTAAAACCGTGCTAGTGAGAACAAAACGCTGAGCCTATTGTGCCTTCTATTTGTTGCTCAAGTATTGTTCATTTGTATTGTGATAAGCAAATTGTTGAGCCTCTTTAGCCAACAAGGAGTTAGTAAGATTGCTGTTTTCTATTGTGTTAAGAATAAGTTTGCAAGCCTCCTTAGCTGCAATTTCTTGTTCAAGGCATGTTAGAAGGGAGTTTTGTTTCAGAGATTTGAGTAATGAAATCATGAGCCTCTTTTGCCTTGGTCTAAAATCTCAGATTTCCGTTATCTATGTTATGCTTTTATGATCTTTATTTCAGCTTACAGTGAAGTGTGTAGTTGTTTGTTGGGAGAGAGATTGTTAAAGTATTTTTGTCAGAAAATCTGCCTTGTTAATTTCTAACTTCTCTTGCTCTGCTATTACTTGAGAGGTTAGGAACGTCTTTAGTTTAAGTTAGTCGTAGTTGAACTTCTTATCAGAAAATCTCAGCTACGGCGTTTGTGTTTAAAAAACCTTGTGCTCTAAGCTGATCCAAAAAGATAGGCAACTTAGTTTTAGTTTACTTTCTTTCAAACACCATCAGCAAGAGGGAGCTTTCCCTCCTAATTTGAAGAGCAGTTTATCTGTGCATAGCTGTCCGTTTTCAAATCCATTCCACAGCGAATTTAAACGCCAACATAATTAAAATAACATAACTCCATAAATACTCATTATTTCTCGATTCCGTCTGAACCAAGGAGTTAACCACTGCATCCACTGCACATCCAACTGCCTTACTAAAAATAGTAAGGGTCCCTCTCTATCAACCACTGATTTACTATAAATAGTAAATACCTCACTATCTGATCAAACCAATGGTGTAAAGGAATGCCACTGCAAATAAAGCCTGTTCAGGTGCACTGCTATAGATAGAAACCTTGATCGTCCTAAAATAGTTACTTACTATAATTAGTAAGTGTGCCAAACTGAGTCCAACGAAGGTCAGATTTGAACTCTCACTGATCACTGGAGGCAAAGACATACCGAATACTGCCAAATAAGACCCCCTAACCATCTGCTCTAGCCTACGAGGGTCAAGAATAGGCTAAACCATCCATGGTCATGGTCATGCTAAAAAGGGGACATTACAAAAAATGCATAAAGGAAAACTGAAAACAACTAATGAGATTCTATTCTGGAAGATACACTCCTACAGCCAAAGGTATTTTCACAAACACCAAGCATGCAAGCTATTATGCTATCTATGAAGATTATAACCATAGATATTACATCAAACATTTGTCATACAACATATCCTTCCATTCATTGATGTACTAATGCTGATTCAAGTTTGATGTAATGATTACATGTAACACCAATATCATTTCCTTCTTATCCCAACTATGACTATGCATTTGTTGTTTGAGACAGTAATTATATCAGATGCAACTAAAAGACTACAACGGTATTGCTGCATGAGACAATAAGACAAATTCTAAGAAATGCAAACTATGTTCATAAAGTGAACTTGATTATATTGATAGCAGCCACATAAATTGAATCGATTCTCCTTCAAGAATCATTCCTTGACCTCCAAATGGCAGCGCTATGTCTCCCTGCTCTCCTACAAATACTCGAGAATATTTTCAGAATTTTTAATGCTTTTTTTCTCAAAATCGCCCTCTTTCAAGAGAGCCGCCCCTGTTTCTGATCAGAATTCTGATAATTAATTGTTTGCAGCTTCTAGTCATTCCCAAATGCATCAAACATCATTAACAATGCCTCTTGGATGTAGCGCTCAACCTCTATGAAGTAATCGATGCCAAAATAATCCTTCACAACCAAAATTGTGGCTCCCAACTATGACTGTCATAAACATTTCGTAAAATAATATCATGCCAAATTCGCCCTTATGATCTGCAAATAAATAATTCTTGAAACCCTTGATTTATTCTCCAATGAAGCGCTAGTTGACTCCCGTAATGAAGCCACCACACAAGCAATAATATCAGCTGATCTCTCACAACCTCAAAATTGCATAACACTGAAGAGTTTTCGTTCTCCAATGCTGAAAATGGCAGAAACCCTTCTGAATTCCTCCAACCTGCTCAAACTTTAAAACCCAAATAAAATATATTCTCCAAATGATGATCCAAATGAATGCCTTGATGCCCTTTTATAAATCCTCAAGAAGGTCGACCTCTTTAGCTGTTTCTAATATTCTTTCAAAATCCATTTTAGGTTTTTAATAAAAACTTTATAATATCTCACTAACCTTGGTTGCCCAAAATAATAATATAAAAATGTACTTTAAGTGAATTTAATTGAGGGTCTTGGCCTGATCGAAAATAAAGTACACTTTTACCTTATAATTTAACTTTATGATATTTAATTATCATTAAAGTTCCTTTAATAATAATTAATCATTAAACATTTAATATTTCGCCCATCCAATTGAATAAGAGGTTAATGCTGCCTCTGAGGCCTGTCTAGGTGCTTTACTAATTTTAGTAACCCTGACTCCTCTAAAATGGTGACTTACTATAAATAGTAAGTATGGAGAACAAAGTCTAACAAAGGCCAACCTGAACCAATATTGAGCTCTAAGGGAGAAAAACACTCTAAGTACTGCCAAGAAGGACCCTCTAACCATCTGTGTTAGTCTACGAGGGCTAGGAATAGGCTAAACCATCAACAAACAAGATCAAGCTAAAAAGGGGACATTACATTCATTTATATGACTTAATTGCTAAGCAATTAATATAAAACCTGTTTAATCACTGCTATAGCCCTTGTATAACCTCATTTATTCCATTCAATGACTGCTGAAGAGGACATAGGAATGCATGATCCAAGACAAAGGCTACAACGGCTAGAAAAAAGAGATTAAAACCCTCTAACAAATATAGCATCTCCTCCTTACAGCCACAATTTTACACACAAACTGACATGCCTATGGTAGAAATAATGTACAATGGAGCACTCAAGCACTTTTGAATAAAACTCCCAATATAATTTTAAAATCTTACTTTCAGCTCCTGCAAATAAAAATAAAACTAGAAATATAAAGTCTGCACAGCACAAATTAATCTCAACCGTATCCTTTCAGCACAAGTCGTGACTTTGAATGAATCACGCCATATTGGCTAAGGAAGATCATTCACTCTAGAAACCAATCTTCGCCATAAGGTTTTCATCCTAGGGCTATAGAAAACTGCTCAACTCCACAACTGGGGTTTCAAGAAAATATCAAATACCAAGAATGCCCTCTCTTCTCATAAACTCCCTTTATAAGCACTTTTAAGGCAACTAAAATAAATTCTCTTTCATTTCACATTTTCACTCAATAAAGACAAAATGACTTTTCGAACTCTTTTAATTTGATAATACTTTTAATCCTTATTTTCTAAGCCACTTTTAATATTACAAGATTTTAAATCATCACTTTGTACACCATCCTTAGTATTATCACTTTGGCCCTCTTTTAAAAACACCTACGATGTTGGTCAACCTTCTTTAAAATAAATAAATAAACATAAAAATTGACTTTAGGAAAATAATATAAAGTTACTTTAAGACAATTTAAGTTATTTATTTAATTACTTTTCTGCACATCCCAAAGTGTACAGAAAGTTAGCATTCCTTAAGAATGTTGGAATTCCCACAGATATAGGAAAGGCCATAAAAAAGGGGACATTAAATTTTTCTATCACTCCCTATAGCTCTAATGTGTTTAGAAGTGTTTGGAAAGCTTGGGAGCTTGTGAGAAGTCAGATTAAAAGTTGCAATACTTACAATAAAGAGAATAATAAGATCTATAGCTTTAAGTCTGTATGGTGAAATCTTTAATGGAAAAATAAACCTCTTCCTCTGTTACAAGGATGCTCTACTAAGTGCTGGTACGGTAAAGGAGTGAGTAATTTTCAGGACATTCTCGATGGGGCACACCTTAGAGGCTAGCGAGAGCTTAGCAAGAAATTTAGGCTGTAGCATTCTCAGAAAAGAACTTATTATATGCCTATAAAATCTCACTACAATATGAATTTCCCAACCAATGTCTGCTTCAATTCTAAAATTTATGAAAATTACTTGTGGAGGGATGGTTCTGCCTTCTTGAAGATTAACACCAAAAGCATCTACAAAATTTTAATTGATCTAAGGAGATTATTGATTATGTGAATAAGAGCTGGAATCTTGTGTTTAGTCCTGGTCAATGGAGCAAAATCTTTAGCGGTTGTTGGTCTACACTTCTTGAACCTCAAAAAGCTTGTTTTAAATGGCTTCTATTACTTAAGGGGTTGGTTGTCAGTATAAATTGTTTCAAGTCGGACCTTATTAGGAGGAACTCTAACTTCTGTAATACGCCTAAGACTGTTCATCACTTTTTCTAAATGTGATTTTTCTACAAGTGTTTTGACCTTCTATCTATTTGATCTTAAGAACTGGGACTATAGGAATAGTTTTTCTTGTTTTGAAATTTAGTTTGGCTATGTTCAAGGGCTTAGTAGTAAGTATAACTCCTTTTGGTTTATTTTAACCACTGAGATTCTTTGGCTTCTATGAAAATTGAGAAATAAGGATAGATTTCGGGGCAAGAGGAGACACCTTATAGAGTCTTCTAGAAGACTCATGCTTTACCATGTTGTGATGCAGGTTACCATGACGATTGAAAGTTCAGAAGATAAACTCTTGGAATTTATGGAGGAAGGTCAAGCAAATATCAAAAGATCAGAGGTAAAATCTACTAAATACTGACCACATGATGTCAGACAGCCAAATGATAATTTTTAAAAAAAAAATATCCAGTTTCAACAAAAATATAACAAAAGTTACAAATTTGAAGATCTCCTAGAAGATATGGGTCCCAAAAAGCAAGATATATGTCCTGATGGTGCTGACCTAGAGGTTGTTAGGGAGGAAGACAATAATTCTGATATCTCACCGCCTGTGGGGATCTTTCAAATTGAAAGTTATAGTGGAAGTTGCAATATAAACAGTTGACTTCTATTGCTTAGTTTAAAGGCAGGCCACTTTATGAGGTTATATATGTTCATTTAAATTCTGTAAATCGTTTGTAATGGACTGTTGATCTTTCTGTTCTGGCTGCCCTTAGCTGGGCTGTGTGAACTCATATTGTAACCTGCTTTTTTTAGTAATCGATTATCAATTCAAAAAACAAATGCCCAATGATGATTGTCCTATAATTATTTGAATTGGAGCAATTGTGAAACTTTTGAATGCAGTGAACATATATTGCAACCAAACAAAGGAGAAACCAAAACAAATAACCTCAATCAATAGTTGTGAAATGGGATATGCAAGTGAATCCACACTATTCGAGAAACTCGGCCCAAAGTACCTCATAATTTCCCAATTTTGTATAGCACAGATTCAAAATATCTCTCCAACATGGCCTTCAAAAAACAAGTAACAAAGGGGAAAGTGGCTGTAGTGGTAGTGTAATGTGTGTAATGTCCCCTTCCTAGTCAATTTGTTTTGCAGTAGGGTTAGCCTATCCTTTCAACCCTCGTAGGCTGACAGTTGTGGTTAGAGGGTCTTCTATTGCAGTTACCCAATGGTTAGGGACATTACTCCACATTTTGATTCAGGTTTCAGCCTTTGCAGATGTTCACAAAGTGATATTTTAGCACTTACTATTTATAGTAAGTCAGGCTATCAAGGCATACTATTTCTGGCAGGGCCCCTGGTTCAGTTGGTATTCTCAGACTCAACCCAGTTTGGCAGTTTAATTGGAAAATGGGTGATAATTGGAGCATTTAATGATAATTAATTAATAATTGATATGACTTTATATTATAAAGTCAAATTATAAGATATTAATAATTAATAGGAATATTATAAAGTTATTAAATGACTTTATAATATAGTGGGGCCATTATTATTTAATGAGTAATTAATACTCATGGAGAAAGTACACCCACTTAAGGATTATTTTCCTAAGTCTTCAAAAGGGAAAATTAATTATCATTAAAACATTATAAAGTGCTTTTTGGGGAATCGAGCCTTTTGAGAAGAGTATTAATTTGCTCAAAGACAAATCGAACTCATTATTTAATTATTCTAATTTGTCTTATTATCTCTAAGAACTTTGGAGTTTGAAGGGTTTCTGCAAATTCGTACAATTTCAGACTTTGGAGAACGATACCTCTTCAAAGTCGAGCCTTCTGAAGTTGTGAAAGATCAGCTAAAGATTGCTCATAGAGTTGGCTTCATCCAAATGTCAAATTTGTGCATATTGGAAAAGATTTGCTTGGAGGTTTGAATCGATTTTTCATCAAAGAGGAGTATATTCTGATGCGGCTGCTTAAACCATTCATTTGGCACTCCTTTCAAGAGTCGTACCATCATTTCATGTTACTGACAGGCCGTACTTTTACAGCAGCAAGGGTGTCCTTTTCATCTGAAGCCAAACGCCTCATCTTTCAGCTTCCAACCTTCTTCTTGGGTGGCGTCTAGATCATTGGAGACTATTTCTATTATTTCTAAGTGGGGAAAATCTATTTCCAAGGCAGGCCGTAAAATTTATGATCTTCTTCAGGCGGCTGCAAGCAAAAATCAGGTTTTTTAATAATACATCGGTTGCCTTTTTGTATGCATGTATTGTTTCCAACATTGTAATCACTCATTGAGAATAATAGAACATTTGCCACTATATTAGGCGTAGTTTGCTTCAGCATCTTTATTTCGTTGCAATTTCATTGTTTTGGCATCATTCTAGAAACATTACAAAAAAACCATTTATATGCAAAAACCACAAAAAATCTACAAACTCATCAAAACACAAAAACAATCAGCATTTTTCATCTTTAGTTTGGGGTTGAGAGACACCAGGTCTCTTACAAGTAGGGTGATCAAGAATGTCAGAAAGAGAATTAGAATAAGAGAACCAAGCAAATGGGTTGATATGAATCATCAGAAAATCCGCTAGGAGGAGGGTAGGCTGGAAGATCTTAGGTGAGTGGAGGGCAGCAAGGAGCTCATTCTACCTTGACACAAGAAATAGACAATGACAGTGTCCATGGCTGGTTAAAGGGGGGGAGGGGTCATCAACAAGGATAAGGTGACGTCTTCCATGCATGAGCCTACACTCATCATTAAACCAACAATTTGTATGGAAAAAGCCATAAAGATGGGGTGGAGTAGAGTGATAGAGACAAGAGCATCATAGAGAAACTCTACAAGGTAACAGCAATAGAGAATGCAAGTGAGTAGAAGTTGGACATAAACCAACAAAGTTGGCAACCATAGTCAAAGGAGCAATCACAAGTAAATGAATCCAATGCAAAAATTAGTTTATACAAGTTGGCTCCATTCAAGGGCCATAAGAACACCTCCTTTCTAGCATTCTCTCAGCTGCACTCCAATGCACCTACATACAATCACTGAATCTTAAAGAAACACGCTAATCAATTTCTACCTTTAATTGCCAAAAAGACGTCAACTAGTAAGACTGAGATGCAACTCTATAGAGAGAATTCTAGGAAAACTTGAACAGGTGTATTTATACTACGATATAGTTGCAGTGCCAAAAAAAGGAACACTTCACGTCCCCAAATGACTCTTCAATTCTGTTGTTTCATCTTTAATGTGACAAATATGACCATAGTCAAACCCCTCACCGAGGAACAATCTTGTCAAGACAAGTTTGACAACACTTGAACACACCATCTTCTAACATTCTCGCATTTCTTCCTCTTTTTCTGCCCAACTGTTAACATGTTTTTGGCCTCACAACATATAGTATCTCTTGTCCATCTACTCATCATTAAGTATTTGAAATTTATGGATCAAACCTACCCTTAGAAGGCATTGATTCCATACAAGCTTATGAAATACCAAATCCCAAAACCAAGATCCAAAACTCAACTTCTGAAACATGGGTTGCCAAACGCTCTACTCAATGGCCTTAGCACTTTCTCAATGACCTTGTAGAAACTTTCAAGGCTGAAAAAGTTATCTTAGCAGCTCAAGAGACTCAGCCTGCTTCAGGAAGCAATCTTGCAATAAATTTTGCTCTTGGATGCAGTCGACAAAAAAAGAAACCAAATTTTGGAGAGATTAAAGTTTAGCTTTGTTTTATTTTCATTGTTGCCAATACTGTATAGTCCTTATAAGGAGTCAATTGTGTTTTCCAAGACATTGTGTAGTGAGGACAATATCACTATCCATGATAAAAAACACATCTATCTGTAGCTCTGTTTTATAAGGTAGAAACTTACTATATTCATTAGAAAACAATGTATTTGATTATAATTTTTTTCTTCACGTAGATTTTATATAATTTTTCATCAACAGTCATGTCAACAATTTCGAGAGCAATTGTATGTAGCGTATACAAGCACATAACAAATATCACAGTCAACCAATCAGCATAAATCTCTGCTTGTTATAGATTATGCTACATGCTACAATTGCAAACAAATGAAATTTATTCAATGATACCTACTGATGCATCAAAAGTGGTTTAGCAAAACTCACTCCAAGAAAGGCAACGACTTGATCAAGAATTAAAATTTGTAACAAAAAATATTTATTTTATAAATCAAAACTTAACATGGCTCACCTCAAAGAAAAGTGCTCGCATTCGCTGCAATCCTTTGTCCTCCAAAGATAACAATACCTAGAAAATGTTTAACATGAAAATATAAGAACTCGCATAACAAGCACAAATAAAAAATGAGATGAAACCCCATTCCAAATTTGACATCTTCCTTTCTTATATCTCAAAACTACATCTTTCTGTTCAATGTTACTATTTACAATTAGAAGGAAATGCAAACCTATCTTCAAATAAATAGACTGTAAGAGACCAAACAGAATGATATTTTAATGTCGATTACTGCTTATTTGAGTTTCTAGCCTGTTTTCAGGCTCTACCTTTCAAACTGTGTCAGAAAAATGCAAGAAAAGATTGCCGACAAACTCAGAAATCAGAAGATAAAGGCTTGCTGTGATACTTATGCAGCAATGAAATGCATGAATAAACAAGGTGAGAGATGGAAAACCGATTGTCATCTAACCTTTACTTACAAGGTTGGCTAATGAGCTCTTCATTATTACTAACCTTGTAAAGCAGAATGTTACATTTCAATTCTGCACATTTTGAAAGGAAATCTAGACAACCAATAAAGAAATTCTGTGATAAAATGGTTCGAGAATCCAAACTAATACAGAAAAGCGTAAATGAACACAACATACAAATAAAGAGAAAATATATCATGCGAAATCCTTTCAAGAAAAAACCAAGCAACAACACAGCACCACTGAATATGATATCAACGAGAGTAATTACAATATAGAGAGATTTCACTTCTGCTAATTTGATGTCCTATATCATCAATCTTATGACCAACCCAACACTGTGTAGCTCCTCTAAAAGCAAAGCACTTCATTTAAAGGCAAAAAAGAAACCATCAAAGTAAGTTAACCAAACGCTGGGTCTGCAAACTTGATCAAAATCCCCAACCAAATCAATGGACCTCATCTCATGAGTGCAATTCCTATGCTCCAAATGAATTCCTATGAATCCTACAAGAAAGGAGTCCACCTAGTAAAACCAAACACTCCAATTACTCAATTCACCTTAAAAGATGCTCTTACACATGGCTAAATTTAGCTGATAAAACATGCCTCTCTTCAAAGTCTATATGACCCCACCACAAGTGCTCTTACATTGTAACTCACATGACATAGATGCTCTTACATGATGTAATTCCAATATCATAGATGAGAATTCAAGTGGCAAGATTAATTTTACAACATGAATCTCTAGGCTCCTCTCCCATGAGGGTCCAATATAACAACAAACCTAAAATGTTATTGTGCAAGCTGCAAGGTGTACAATACACCTTCCTTACAATCACCTACTTCTAGTTTACACTGCATAAGGAGGCCAATAAGACAACATAAATTAGTAGCTAGCGGTAGCAATGCCCATATCTTTTTTGCACCAAGAAAATTTCCTGCAATCATTAGCATAGTTTGAGGAATCTCCGAGTCCTAGAAAAGACTCTTGGGACTCCCAAGTCCTAGGGCTCGCCGAGTTGACTCGCCAAGGACTCCCGAGCCGAGTCCTAGAGAGTCTAGGCTAGGACTCCCGAGTCCTGGTGAGTGACTCGCACGAGTCCTAGAATAGGACTCCCGAGTCCCAACTTAGGACTCTTGGCATCGCTTGGAAATAATGAGTATTAATGTTTAAAACTTGTTTTTTATTTTTTATTTTCATTTGAAAATTTGAAACTATTGAATATGAATGATGAAATTTCAACTATTGAGTGTTTGAAGATCATATAACATATGTAATATTTGAATTATGAGAAATTGATAATCAAATTAGGCTCTTATGTTCTCTAACTGCATTAATTTATTTTTGTGTTTTTGTAAAACTACGGTTTTCTTCTTTGCCTAGTCTTAGCCGAGTTTGTGACGAGTCCCGAGTCCGAGTCCTATTTTGGGCTGTCGAGTCCGCGCCAAGTCCGAGTTTTCCAACTTTGATCATTAGCTTCTTCATGTATCTTGTCAAAACTCCCACTTCATGAGTATTGGATAGCCTAACACATGCCATGGTGACATGCCTAACGTCTTCAACATATTTGAACTTCTTCAGAGACTTTCATTTCCAATAAAAAAAAAAATTCAACAAGCAACTCATGATTGACCTTAAGAACCATGGAACATCCATCACTTATAGTGATAGCATCCAACTTGTACAAAATCCCAATGCAAACTACCCATAGCAACACCAATGCTCCTCTAACCATCTTCCAGTTATTAATGCACACGACTACTTACATGTTTGCATCATTCATCTTACTTACATGATTGCATTTCTAGCTCAAGCTATAACATGCAAAACTCCAAAGGGTGACTTGACCCTCATCAATTATGTTGGTGTTTCAATTTGCACCTCTAGAGAGCATATTGAAAACGGAAAGCTATGCACAAATGAACTGCTCTTCAAATTAGAAGGTGAAGCTCCCTCTTTTGCTGCTTTTGCGGAAACAGTAAAGTAAACTAAATTTCCTATCTTTTTACTCAGCGGCAGAGCGCAAGGCTATAAAACACAATGTGTTGCAGCTAATGTTTTCTTTGGTTTCTGCAAATCCTAACTACAACTAGGCTAAAACTCAAAGTATACTATCTCCTCAAGTATTTCAGAGCAAGAGGATTTAGGAGCAATTGGGAATGGTTGGATTCACTTAGACAAACTGTCTCTCAGAATGCATCTGAAGGCTCATTGTTGTTTCAAACTTATCTTAAAACAAAGTTTATGCAAGTAAATATCAAACGGGAAGCTAAATCTCAGGATTCCCAAGGAGGCGAGGTGCTCTTTCTAAGGTGTAGGCTGAAATATAGATTACTGGAAACAACATTAAACGATAATCCAAATCTTTAAATTCCCTTGGAGGCGAGGTGCTCTTTCCGAGGTCTAGATTGAAAGAAAGACTATTGAAACAACAAACATGAAAGTTCTTGAGAATTTTGGATCAAAGGCACATGGCTCTCCTGATTTATTATATCAACCTCAATCAAAGATTACACTTTTGGGACAGCAAATTGCATGAAAGAGGACAATCACACAACATGCGATCAACCAAATACACTTAACAAATATTGAACCCAAATATAGAAACAACAAGAACGCAAGCAAACCGCTCAATGTTTTCCTATAACAAGTATGATTCAAGAACATATACTAAGTGAACAAAAGTGCATGCTATCCGGCATCAGCGTTTTGCTACCGTGAAGTAAAGTTAAAAACTAATAAGCAAAGGTTGCTCTTATTTATACAAACTCAAAGGAGTAGGGAACCCTAAAATCTCCTTGAGTTAACATTCAGTTTTTTGCCAATCAACAAGATTTATTCCTATGTGTAAAAGAAGGTAACCTAACAGTTAATTGGAAAGACTACTTCAGTTAACTGATTTTAAACTAAAACGAACTCCAAAAGTACATAGGTGTCTCCAAAAATAGACATTCATGATTGGTGCGGCAGCGAGTTAACATGGAAAGAGGCATCAAGTTAACTGTTGTGTCTAATGTCATCTTTGG
This sequence comes from Sequoia sempervirens, assembly GCA_007258455.2. Lineage (NCBI taxonomy): Eukaryota > Viridiplantae > Streptophyta > Pinopsida > Cupressales > Cupressaceae > Sequoia > Sequoia sempervirens. Next base: position 174,650 of record VDFB02261309.1, on the reverse strand, counting down.
AAGGGTGGGACGTCCTAACTGTGAGTTCACACCTCAACAACTTGAGTCATCATCTCGTCCAACCAATTGTTAACTGTCTCTGCGTCTGGACAACTAATACTTCTCAGCATGATGTCATGTATTTGTAGCATCTCCTCGCCACTTGTAATCTTATCCTGAAATTCACTCTTCTTTGCAGCTACGTCATCAAGTTTTCCTGACATGGCTGCAATCTAACTTAACCTGTAGTCAATAGGGTCACCACAGAAACTACTATGGATGAGGTCCTGAAACTGTGTCTGCACTTCAGCAAGCTCGATGTATGCACCACCTTCATACTGGTATTGGCAAGGAATAGATGTTACCAATGTTCTTATGAACTTGATAGCACTTGCCACATTTTGTCTGCACTCAGTCAACTCCACAGAGATTGTATCATAAGCTTTCACCTTGCAGACTAGTTGTTCTTCCCAAGTGAAAAGCCTTTGCTTGATCTCCTCTGTAGTGACTAAATTGTACACCATCTTCAAATCTGAGATGGTGATCTCATCTTAAGGCTTGCTTTCTGCTATGCCCTGTTCAGATTCCTAGATTTCCGCACGAAGGTCGTGGGCATTGTACCTCAATTGGTACAACTCTACAAGTATATATAGACCCCTAATGACGAACTCTTCCACTTGATCTCTCAAGTGCTTCCCATACAGAATCAGCTGACTCAGCTAATTTTGTTCTGCAGGCAGCTCCAGCATTTGTAGAAGCAAGGCAGTGACGTTTGAAGTACCGTGCATCAGGTTACAAATGTATTGGCGAAGCTGTAGGTTTTCAGCCTTGAGGGCTGCTTTGTGTTCACCATCCTTCACCACTCTTTCCATTATGCTCACTGACGCAACCTCAAAGAGATAAACCTCAACCTGGCATGTGCTCTTAGCAAGGTTGAGTTTCACCAAAGTGAAGTCGTCAACCTCTACTTCATCTGCATTTCTATCCTCAGGTGATGCGGCGGTCTCAATGACAATCTCGTTGTCGGCATTCTTTTCCACGTGGACCTGCTTTTTGAGTTTTTTCTCTGATGTTTCTTGGTAGACATGATCAAATTCTGCAAAGTCCAATTGGTAGGACGGCTTGTTCCTCTTCCTACCTAGGAGATTCTCAAGCCAAGAAGAATCTCGACTAATCTCGCTGGAAGGATCGGTGCTAGTCCCATGAACTCCTGACGAGTGAGATTGTGTTGTGATGTCATGTGGTGGAGAATCTGGCTCTAAGTCAATATGGATCGACGATTGTTGTGGTGGTGATGGAATGGGAGGCTTTGCTTCCATTTCAGGCACTGTCACAACTGTATCTGTGGCTATCTCCACATGTTGCTCTAGTTGATATAAATCAACAAATTGAGTTTTTCCCTTTGTATTTCTCGACATTCTCCTTCCTTCAAGAGGGTTACTCCTTGCCTTTCGTCTAGGTTTCGACTTTGTAGTGGAAGGTAGTGAAGTATTCCCGGTGGCAGCTCTGTGTTTGGAATGACTACCTTCCGCGTTCTTTTACTGTCTAGAAAAAGCTGGATGTTCCTAACAACTCTGCTTGTTCTTTCCTCAACGGACGTGCTTTCCTTGGCATACCAATCCACGGCTAGAAGTGGCTAAGAGTCAACTTAATCTATAAAGAATGTGGAAAGTATGAGTTACCCATCATCATTGGATAACCCTTCCACATCCTCTGACAAGAAGTGAGCAATTTGTGGAAGCGTGAACCTGCTGTTGTTGCGCCTTCGCACTTCGAACTCGTCTTCATAGCTAAACCAGTAGTCCTCCATGGAAGGTTTGTGTGAAGAATGATGGCCAAGGTGTGCTAAATAGTAACCCCAAGGGTCATACGAGCGTCTTTCAATGAGATACTTAAGGTTAAGTCTCGTCATCTCATGGCTCATAGCCTTGGCGTCAACTGCTGATCTGCACCTGTAAAGACCCATCTGAAAAGTAAAGTTGGTAGTTGTCTTGCGTTTGATATGCAGAAAAGTATGTACCTCGTGCAACTGTTGTAGGAACTCCATGAAAACCACCTTATCTGATGGATAACGGGGTAATGCAGCTAGATGGCCTGAATAGCCATATACATGGATGTAGGTAAAAGTGGGGAACTGGATGAACCAATCCATCCAATCTACCATTGCCAACTTGGCTTCTGGTGAGATGCGTACATGTGACTCATGATCAAGGTCCCTCACCGTGTGCATCAGGAACTGGTCATTCACTCGCTTGAAGTGTTTCTGATTATGTGAACTCAAGCTGCGAGAAATGTTCATGAACCTTCTGCACACCCAAAGTTCCTACGATGTTCAACCCTCTAAACTGGCCTTTGAAGGCTATCAAATATACAAGGTATGAACACATGCAGAATTCATAAGCCTCGAAGAAACCGGTCATCTAGTTGTGGAGAGTGTCACTGATCAAGGCAGGCCAGTCAGTATATTCTCTACTGCTGACAATTTGAGCGATGATGTAATACATCCATGGCTGGAATTTGTTTGCCTCTTCTTGACCACTAACACAATCGAGTAGAGTGATCATAACTACATATTCATCTCTGAATTCTCCACATCCTACATTCTTTGGCAAGTTGCTTCTTTTCTCTTTAAGCCACCTTTCTGCCATTACTTTATGACATTTGTCTTTTGATGTGTTGAACGCCTTTTCGCACTCCTCCATAGATATGACCAATTTTTTCGCACAAGGTAAAATGGTGAAGCATCTTTCGATATCCTTTGGCTTGAGACTGCATATTACTCGCCCATCTACTGATCAAATCTCTCATGCAATAGGGTTGTAATCCTTCACACAAGCGATTACAAATTCTACTCTGCACTGAGATGGGAAATGATGCTGCCTCAAGCAACCCGGATTACTCAACATTCTGAAGTGTGCTTTGGTCTATGCCTTCCAACTTTTCTAAATTCACCTCTGGGTGTGCTCGATGCAAATCGATGTCAACCATTTTCAGGAAGTCATGAAGTAAGACCGTTTTGGTCTTGTATTCAACCTGATAGAATTGCATTCTGAAAACCTTGAAAATTGACTGGGCACACAATGTTGTTCAAACAACTTTTCTCGGCGGCTAAAAATAGCCTCCTCAAGGGCTAATTTTTACGAAAATTTCTGAGACGTGGGTTTTGATGGGGATATCTTTTTAAACAAACCCACAACATCAAATTTTCAAAAAAATGAAAAAAAAATTGATATGCAACAACCCCTCCGATTAGAAGCTCTAGAGGCTCCAAAAGCTCCTCTTTCTTGGAAAATTCTAGCACATGGGTATTGTAGGTGCCTATGTGCTAAGCAAACCCAGTTCATCAATTTCTAAAAAATATGACTTCTTGCACAAACCCTCAAACCTAGGGGTAGCAGGGCAACTTTTCCAAAGAAAATTCTGGCACATGGGTTTTGTGGCCAACCTCGTGTTGAACATACCCAGAAGGCCAGATCTGTGAAAAAATGTTGTTTACTTGGACAAGCAAGAATACCTAAGACAAGAATAGGAGAAATATGTGGGCAGAAGCTAGAAGAAATATGTGGGAACAAGCTAGAAGTTATAAACTGCTGGCTTGAATCTTGAAGAAAAACGCCAAATGGAGAAACCCAATTTGATGCAATTCTGACAAGATCTTCTACCTCTAAAAAGGAAGTTTTCGAAAGATGGAGTTCGCAAAACTATTCCCCTATGCAACCTAATCCTGGAACCACGAAGAATGCTGAGAATGGCTTCCGTTAGATCCTTCAAATGACATTGGAGAGAAAATATGTGTTTTTAGCTTCAACCTACAAAGAATGATGAAGAATGGACGCCTAGGCTTGATATATACAATCTGAAGTTGCAAGCATCAATTAGGGTGTCCAAATCCTTATTGGGGCAATCACCTCCGTGATTTGCAGTTAGCTAAAACATCTCCACCCAATTTGGGATTCCTAGGCTTGAAGAAGCCTTCAAAATATCTTAACTAGAGTCAACTTGGGTCTTCTTTGACTTTAGGCGTCCAAGTCTTGAGAGTTAGAGATTTTCATCTTCTTTTGTGACAAAGTGCCTCAGTTTGATCCCTGATTTCGGTTGCTTGATCGATCCTAAAGCTTGGCTAACAGATTCATTGCAAATTTGGATCAACTCTGAATCTGATACTTCAAATTCTTGGGCGGCTTTTCCCAAAAGGGTGCATTTTTCACCAGACTTAGTCAATTTCTTGGATGCTTTCTCCATTTCTCCAATTTGACCCTTCGTGCTTTGATCTGCAATCACCGATGACTGACAATTCTCATGAACGTGCTGAGATATTGAATGGAAAACCAATTCAATTCCAGAAAGGATGATTGGTACTGCACATTCGGAAAGTTGATTCAAAGGACTCAAAAGCTTGGGTGATCCTGGCCTGCAGGGGTGCTTTTGACCTTTTGAGCTATAATTTTACTTTCCAACCTTTCACGAACAGCTCTAGTTTGATCTTCGTCGTCAGATGTTTGATTCTTCTGTTCAATCTATTGATGATGTCATCACGAAGATTGATCAAAACGGAGGACTTCCTAGAAGTCACGAAGCCTGAAGAATGCATCTAATTGCCCAAAAAGTTGGGTGCCTTTTTCTAGGAAGGCACATTTTCTTCAACACAGTCAAATTTTCACGTTCTTCAACTCGCCTTCACTTTGAGCATTTCACGTTTGATCATTGTTTGCGAGCGCTTGACAGGTTCCGTGAGCTTGCAACTGGATTCATTGCAAAGTTGAAAGGTTGTTGAGAAGATGCCTTGGAGAAGAAGGATTCTGAAAACTTTGCCTTGGTGTTTATTAATTTACCCTCTGTTTCATGTGCTCGTATGATCAACAACTGCTGCCATTTGGTATGTCTCATGAAGTGGCTGCAGGATCCATCGCAAAGCTGGGCTGAATCCAAGGGGATCATCTGGAGATTGCCAATCCAAAGATTGGCATCTGATAGCTTTGTTTCTTGGGTGCCCCTGGGCTACAGGCACGATTTGTCCCTTGTTTGACTGTCGTCTTTGATGACTTTCGCTTTCAACATATTCTACCTTTGCCTTCCTTTGATGGTGTTTGATGAATATGGTGAACTCGCTTGACGATTCATTGGGAAGCTAGCAAAATTCTGAAGAGGACGACCGGTTTCGCAATAGTTAACAACTGCAGTTGGCCTCTTGAATCTATGGGCGCCCCTGGCCAGCAAGGGCACTTTAGGCTCCTGAGTTAGTCATTCTTTGATGATTTTGGCCTCCTCGCGCTTCACGTACACCATCTTTCTTGACCCAATTGATCACCGTCGTCGACGACACAATCATGTTTACCGTTGTGATTGCTTTCATCGCTTCGCGTGCATGGGTGCTTCGAAAGTTCACCAAGGCATTGTCTGCGTAGCATCTCTCTTGTAGTAAGGAGTGCATCTTCCAGACTTAGAATATTTTCAGCATTTTTCAACTTTTGAAAATCCCCTCCATCATGAAGCATATTTTCGAGCATCTTTCGCCATGGATTCTTCCTTGAAGCTTTTGAAGCTTAGATCTCGATACCTAGTACTGGCCATTCTGCCATTGATGACCTCGGAGGTCCTATCATTTCTCCTAAAAAAACGAAATAGACCCACCAGAATAAAACAAACTTTTTGATGACTTTGAATTGACCAATATGATTGTGAAGTCAATTTATCCTATCAAAATCATTTACAATTATTTCTAGAAAGGTCCTATGTTTTAGGGTTTTCCCAAAAACAGGGGTTTGAAACCCTAATTTTCAAATTTTTCAAGTATCCTTCTTGACATAAACCCACAAAAACCCATGTTTTGTTTGACTTAAAACAGACTTTTGACAAAAAATTTACATGATTTACACCATTTTAATCAAAATCCCTTATTGAAGCAAAAATTTATTGTGTACAACAAATTCAAAATTACTTCGCCCAATGATTTTATGAGTTAAGTTATCACCTAACAAGACATCTCCATTATAACTTTCATATTTAGAAAACCACTCCTTATAACAAGTCATATGACAAGAAGCTCTTGAGCCATTCATCCATGCATTATTGCATGAATGTGTACTTTAAGATGCCAAGAACACATCTTCTACTTCTTCAAAAGAGGTTTTCAATTCCAAGTAAAAGCCATCCTCAAATGGTTTGCTTTTGTAAGGCTTATCAAGCTTGCATTGTCTTTTAATATTACCAAATTTACCACAATTCCAACATTTCACCTTAGATTTTCCTAGAGATTCACCCTAAGAATTAAATTTCTAATCCCATATCCTTCTCCTGCCTAATAGTGAAATGGCCTCTCATAAATAAAGAGTAATTTGTAACACTCCTCATGGAATTCAACCTCATTCCTCATGACAACAAGGTTGCAACCACCTCTTCAACCTTCAACTTAGCAGAGATACAACTAATTGCCATATTTAATTTATCCCATTCTAACAAAGAAAATAACAATACAATCAATCTTCCTCATCCTTATTAACATCAACGAAGACTAACTAGCTTAACAAAATATTGAAAACATTCAAATGTCCTGTCACAAATTCACAATCACTTCTTCTAAAGAAAGAGTTTGCTCACTAAAGACTTTGTCTCATAGAAAGCCCCTATCTTTTCCTATAATTGGCTTAAACTTCTTGCTTTTCTCTCAAGCATATCCTAGTCATTTGCTACCATACCTAATGGTTTCACTTCTAAAACTATTGAGCACACAGTGATACTGAGAGGGGGGGTGAATCTATATCTAACAATCTTTTAACTTTCAAAACTTAACCAATCACAATGAAAACATTCAAGTAAGATCTAGCAATTAAGAACACAATGAGAACACAGATTTACATGGAAACCCTTGCGGGAGAAAACCACAGGAAAATATTGCTTACATATTATACATCAATCTTCTTCTTGTAGGCGCTGACCTACTATAGACTACAATCTCAACCTGATAGAATTATAAGCTCCAACCTATTGGAGGCTTCAACCCCCACTCAACTAAACTCCAACCTTGAAAGAGGCTTCAACCTTGATTTGATAGGCTCCAACCCCCACACCAATTGAGCTTCAACCCAGCAAGAAGAAATAACCCCCTTAGTTTTTTATTGAATTTTTCACATACAAATTGCACCCGTTAAGGTTAGCCCAATAATCAAAACCAGCTAAATGGAACCCTTCACTTTTTGATCACCAAGATCCCAATGTGGGCGAGGTGAGAGCATACAGTGCAAGGGGATCGTTAGCAATAAACTAGAAATGAAAATACAATGTTGTAGGCAGCTAGCCGACCATTCTGGAAAGTAAATGTTGTAAGTAAAGTAGGCGGATAACCAACCATGAAAGATCAATCACTTATTCAGCGGGAGTGAGAACTACAACTAAATATTGAAATTAAACACTCAACCACTTATTCAACGGGAGTGGGAAATTACAAAAATATAAAGATGCTGAAAGTGAGAAGCTGATCCGTACTACTGAACCAGCATTACAATATACCTTTTTTTACAATGATATGTTGAAGATTTTTGCTCTAACTTAATCCAAATGATTTACAATATTTCCGATTACAAATATGAATAGAAACATCAAGGAAATATAGCATGAGACAGAAATAACCAGGTCTGATATAGAAAACCAGCAAACTATAACACAGACCATCAATCTATGATATCATCAAAATCCTCATATCTTCAATCACACATCTCCAAATCATATGAACAGCAGATGCTAGGCATCCAAAACACACAACAAGAGACCTCCAAAAACACTGCAAATGATAGGCACGATTCCCAAGGCCAGCCACAAGATGGGGTGGCCTCCTAGAGGGGTGGACCTTGCTTAGAAAAACCAAATCTGCTTTATAAATTCTGAAAACTTGCACAATGAATCACCTAGAGCATAGGAACATTAACAGCCAATACCCAGAATGAAAATAAAATCACACAAGAGTCTATGAGTGAAAGTGAGCTACAGCCATACATGAACCAGCAACTACAAAACTGAAAATAACATCAAAATCTTCAACAATGGAGCTCAATCTACAATCTCTAGATGAGAAGCAGTCTCAATCAGTTACTGTTATCTTTCGAACACAAAACTGATAATTTGCGAGGAGGTATGTGTTCCTCGAAGCCAAGGGTCTGAAATCATTTCAGCAACACTTCGTCGTCAATAGCAATGGATACCAAATGAATGAGCAAAGCCTCTCTTAAATAGAACTCTGGGGTGACCTTTCAACTTCCACCTTTTCTCTCCAAAAGGGGCGCCCAAGAAATATTGAGATATTTTGATTTTCAAAAACACTTATTCCTCCATCTCCCTAGGCGTCCAAGGCACAAGGATAAATATTTAACTTTGGAAACATTAAATTACCTCTCAATGAGGCGTCCACCCTCAAAAGCCCACTTTTTTAAAATAACATCGTCATTATTCTAGGCCAAGGGGCCCAAAGACATAATAAAATATTAAGATGACTTAATGAAACATTTTACAGGCAGCGTTCTATTCCCCACGTCTTAGCACTTCTAAAATTCCCGTCTCATCCATTGACCACGATTTTGCCTTTATTCTTCTTTTAATTTTTAAACTTCAGATCGCCACTATCTTTCTCAATATGCAACGGCGGCTGGCAATAATTAATTTCTTTTGTAACAATATTCCCTATAGAGATCGATTGACAATTAGCTGGCAGGATTTCGTCTTAATCCTAAATATGAAATCTCTGCATTGAACTCTATTTGCCACGATAATTGCCAGATTTTTTTTTATTTTTTTTTCTGTAGACACAAATAATTTGATCCCTTTTTCCAATATTGGTCTTATCTGTAATATTTAATATGCAAAGCTCTTTGCAATTAAAAACCCCAAAATCTCTGATATCTGAAATATTCTCCAACAAAATTTCAAACCCTAGAAGTCTGAAATTTGTTTTGAAAACCCACACAGGATGGCAGGATCCAGGCTCTGATACCACTGTAAGAGACCTGCCTGTCTCTACTTCTGTTTTTATGCTAAATGATAAGGGTTTGTAATTTTTTTGTATTTTCCTATAGATTGCCAGTCAAGAAATCAAATACAAGGAAAGTAAACATAAACCCTACTGCAGCAATGCAATTAATTTATTGATTTTCTTTCAAAGCTTTTACAAATATGTGCATACCCGGAAATACAATCTCCTGTAGATTTGAAGCAATAAATCTGATGAAGCATAGACTTGACTTCTGGATGAAGCCAACAGTGAACACCTTCAGCTGATATTCCACAACCTCAGAATGCTGATACAATGGAGAGTTTTCGTTCTCCAAAGCCGATACGCTGGCAGAAACCCTTGGGCTCCCTTCCCCAAACGCCAATGAGAAATTATCAAACAATTATCCAATAATCAATTCTGAATACCTCCAAATGAGCCCCTTAAGATTCTTTTGTACTTTTCCTGGAGGAACTCATACACTTTTCTCACCAATGTGGGATTAAAAGATAATAGGCCAATCCCCTCCAATTTGCCTTTTAAATCATTTTAAAATAATATAATATTTGAACTTTGGAATATTAAAATGTCCTTGAAATTGGCACCCAAGTAATTAATTAAAATGGCCCCCTTTTAATGATGAATGGACCCTCAAGTCATAAAGTGCAAATATAATATTATAATATAATATTAAAATATTAATTATTATTAAAGTCACCTTTAATAATAATCAAACGTTATAACTTAGGCAAAACTCCTTATTTCACCAACTCAACTGAATTTGGGAATCGACACTGCCAACATGTGAACTCTAGGTGCCCTGCTATAAATAGAATTGCTTGCCGGCTGACTTACTATAAATAGTAAGTATGTGAAATTGAGTCAACTGAAAGCTAAGCTTGAACCCACACAAGACGCTGAAGGAGAAATTCCTCTAATCACCGCCAAAAGAGACCCTCTAACCAAACATATTAGCCTACGAGGGCTAGGAATAGGCTAAATCCCCGGAACTATGATGCTCGCAAAATTGGGGACATTACAGTTTGACATTCCCTTATGTAGCATAAGACTTCATCTTTCAACCCTTTCCATGAAAATCTTTAATGGATCTGCTTGTAAGTCTTAAAATACCCTTGATGACCAGCAAGGGGAATGTCATGAAAAGACTCCAAAATCTTCTTCTCGAGCTTAGATTCAAGTACCAAAAAGATTCTACCCTTATACTGTATCAATCCATCAACCAACTGATACCTTTCATCTTGCAAATGACCCTCAACAATGCTGGTTGCAAACTGATTTTTGGCATAATCAGTAACAATCTGCTCCTTCCAATCAGCAATAAACTCAACCAAAGAATTCAAATGAGGCCTTCTTGAAACAGCATCAGCCACTATGTTGTTTTTTTCTTTGACATACTCAATGTCAAAGCCATAAGCTTGAAGCTTACTCACCCACTTCTACTGCCTTTCATTCAAGTCCTTTTGATGCATGAAGTGCTTTAGACTGTTATGATCAATCTTCACCACAAACTTGCTCCCAACCAAATACTGTCTAAACTTGGCTAATGCGTGCACGATTGCAAGCATCTCCTTATCATAAATTGAATATGTTTTTTCAGCTCATCTTAGTTTTTTGCTCTCGAAGACAATAGGGTGATTGTCTTGCATAAGAACAGCCCCAACTCCTTCACCTGAAGCATCAAACTGCAATTCAAACGGCTTGGTGAAGTTAGGTAGAGGCAACACTAGACAAGAGCTCATGATTTGCTTGAACTAATCAAAAACCACGTGTGCCTTATCTGACCATAGAAAAGCTCCCTTCTTAATAAGATTAGTGAGGAGGGCTGCCATCTGAGAATACCCCTTCACGAACCTTTCGTAGAAGCCACACAACCACAAAAATCCCTTCAAATGTGACACATTCTTTGGAGGTGGCCAATCTAGGATTGCTTTGATTTGTTTTGGATCAACCCTAACTCCCTTAGAGCTGATAATCTGGCCAAGATAGAGCAGCTCCGTCATCCCAAATTCACATTTTGACTCCTTTGCAAATAAGCATTTATCTTCCAAAATGCTAAGCACTTCCTCCAAGTGCTTGAGGTGCTCTTTGCATGACTTGCTGAATATGAGAATATCATCAAAGAAGATGAGCACGAACTTCCTCAACTGCTGCCTAATGATCTTGTTTGTGCAAAACTGGAAAGTTGCGGGCGCATTCATCAATGTGAATGGCATGACAAGGAATTCATAATGCCCAAAATGACATCAAAAAGCAGTTTTCTATATGTCAGACTCCTTCATTCTGATTTGATGGTACCCAAATCTAAGATCAATAAGATCAATCTTAGAGAAATACATGGCTCCATGTAGCTCATTAATGAGCTCATCTATCCTGGGGATAGAGTACCGGTTCTTGATTGTCTTTTCATTTAACTCACGGCAATCAACACACATGTGCATTGTGCCATCTTTCTTTTTGACCAGCACCACTGCTGAAGCGAAGGGACTCTTGCTTGAGCGAATGTGGCCCATATCCAAGAGCTCTTTGATAGCCTTCTCAATTTCGTCCTTCTGCTTTTTTGGGTAGCGGTAGGGAGTTGTGATAACCGGCTTTACACCCTCTTCAAGTTCTATCACATGCTCACAACCTCTTTCAGGAGGTCTCCCAGGAGGTATACTACCAAAGACTTTACTCTTCTTAGTGATCAAGGCTTGAATATTAGGATGATAGTGCCTCTTATCTTCCATTGGATCAGTTGGTAATATCATGCACTCCACTGCCCATTCTACTTGACCATGATGAATCAGCCTTTCCATTCTCTTGAATGATACAATACGAGGGCCTCCATTTGACATCCCTCTCAACACTACCTTCTTTCCATCCCACAGAAACTTCAACTCCATTGTTTACAAATTCAAGGTGATCTCACCAAGAGATTGCAGCCATTGTATCCCAAGCATCGCATCGGAATCAGCAATGCCTACAACATAAAAATCATCCTTCACTTCACAATTGCCCAACTGCATGGAGAGGTTGGGAATTCTTCTATTGTAAGACAATGTGAATCCATCGGCCACCATCACTTTGAAGCCCTCAAACTCCTTCGTCTTGAGGCCTCTCTTTGCCACCAATCCTTCATCAATCAAGTTATGGGTTGCTCTAGTGTCAATTAGAGCAACAATTCGATGCGTTCCAATCACTCCACGAACACGAAAAGACTCATTCTTTTCAAAACTCAAGGGTTGTGCCAAAGCACTCCCTCCTCCATTGTCTTTTGGTTCCTCTTCTGGAGCATCTTCTTTATCACTACCTACTGATTCATACTGCTGGTCAAACATATGAGATTTTGATCCGAAATCAGAATAAGCTTCCATGTGATGTGATTGGCCCTTTCCATAGCATTTGTGGCCTTTAACCCAAGGTTCACGGCATGTATAGCAAACTCCATATTTTCTCAACTTCTCACGGAGCTCATCAGTCATCTTTTGAGGAAACTTCTTAGGCTGATTCGAAGAATGCTTCTTATCCTTTTTATGGCTAAAGGATTTGGATTGAAATTTTGGCCTTGGGCTGCCAACTCCATGCTCCTTGATTTCTTGATTGCTTCATCAAGAGTTGGTGGATCAAAGGGTTTGACCCAACCCTTCAATAGTTCCATCAATCCTTCAGTAAACAACACTACAAGCCTCCTTTCTGTGATGTTGGGCACCATCACTGACAACCTTTGAAAATCAGCAACATATGAGCCAAGCGAACCATGTTGCTTCAATTGCGCCAACTCATGAAATCTAACTTCAGGATCCTTGGTGTCAAACCTTTCTATCAACTTGTTTGTGAACTCCTCATATGTATGAATGAGGTTATGACCAAGAGTCACCAAATCATGATACCACCATTTGTGAGCAGCTCCATCTAAATGTAAGGTAGCAAACATGATGGCATCTTCTTCAGGCATCGGTCTAAGCAAGAGCTAGTTGTCAAGCTTTTGCACCCACGACCTTGTCGAACACTTATCACTCACATCAAAATGAGCCAAGGTAAATTTACCAAGGGCTTGATGATAATCTGTCGTAGGAGCCATAGGAGCACGATAGTCATTTCTTCCGCCTCCTCTTCTCTTCTTCTAATTCATATATTGATGTAGTGACATAGCATCACGAATCTCTGCTGGTAACAAGGCATACTCCATGTAGCTATTTCTCACCTCATCCGCCAAAGACGTCTCAGCTTCAGCTGGTGGTTTATCCCTTGGAATGAAGTTCAAAATGAGAGGTCTAGAGGCTGATCCTCTAGTAGTTGCAACATTCTGGCCAATAGTTCTCTCCCTTTCGTTGGTCTCTAAAGAGCTGTTCTCTCCAACATGATTTTGTTGAGGATGGGACTAATTTTGAGTCACATGCTGATCCATCTTAGCTAGCAACCGTGACATCATGTCCAACATGGTGTCAAACTTCCTTTCAACTCTAACTTCTCTATCCTCAATTGAACCCCTACCTCCTTCTGCCATGGTCTCAACTGCTTTACCACTGTCTCTCAAAGCCTCTTAAAAAGTTTGCGTCTGGAACTAGTGGATCCTGATATTGAACTCTTGCCTGTCCTTTGGTCTAGTATCTGACTTCTCTGTCACCCATCTGACAATTGAAGCTCTACTTTCACAAGATGGCAGGAACTTGGGCTCTGATACCACTGAAATAACCCCATTAGTTCTTTTTTGAATCTTTCACATACAAATTGCACCCTCTAAGGTTAGCCCAATAATCAAAACCAGTTGAATGGAACCCTTCACTTTCTGATCACCAAGATCCCAATGTGGGCGAGGTGAGAGCATATGGTGCTAGGGGATCGTTAGCAATAAACTGGAAATGAAAATACAATGTTGTAGGCAGCTAGCCAACCTTTTTGGAAAGTAAATGTTGAAAGTAAAGTGGGCAAATAACCGACCATGAAAGCTCGACCACTTATTCAGCGGGAGTGAGAACTACAACTAAATACTAAAATTAAACACTCAACCACTTATTCAGCGGGAGTGGGAAATTATGAAAAATGAATGCTAAAAGCTTTCTAAAATAGAATTTGGAGGTGAAAAAGCGCTTTCATGGAAAACCCTATAATTTTGGAATCTATCCATGAAGATAGAAACTTTGCATTCAAAAATCTAACTTTGTTTGCATCAAATGGTGAATTCCTCTTTTATAGCTGAAAAAAGCACATGCGTATGAAGACATCTTTTGAAAAACGCATGAGGAAAGCAGAGAAATGGCTAAGGCATGAGATGCTAGGCGCCCTTCTTGGACAGGGCGCCTAGACATCCCAAACATAGCCAAATTTTGATGATTTTCAACTTTTTCTCGCTTGTGCTTCCGACAAAGCCTGCTTCTAACTTTGATGATCCGGCAAACTAGCACTGCCAACCGATAAACTTTGCTTGACCATGGCAATCTCATATTTGACCACTGCTTAAGTGATCCCCAACTTCGTACCGCGATCCCACGACATCTGATCGTGATTGCATGCGCTTGAAACTGCCGGCAAAAACTGAATTGCAACGAGGCATGTCGGAATCAAATAATTTTCTAAGGCATGAAGAAGTACTTGGGCACCCTTCTTGGACAGGGGCGCCCAACTTCACCAGCCTTAGCCAATTTTTCATAATTTTCAAATTTTGCTTTGCTTGTCTCTGTCGAGAGCCAATGACCCCTATTTGATTGTCATTTCGCACCAGTCAATGAACAACAATATCTGCAAGTCAGTCAATCTAGCAAGCCTGATCATATCTAAGATGAATTATACCTTCTGCCAGCCTCCAACATTGCATCTAATTGATTTCGTAAGATCCGAAACCAGGCTGACGAAGGTATTTTGAACGTTTTCCGAAAAACGCGAAAAATATTCTAGGACACTGAAAGCTAGGCGCCCCTCCTTGACAAGGGCGCCCAAGCCTTCCAGACTCGGTCAAAATTTAATGATTGTCAACTTTTTTGTGATTTCCTTCATTTCTTGCAAACTACCTCCGTTCAATTTGTACTTTTCGTTGTCTGATGGATCCTCGACACTGGATGATGATTCAATTGAGGAGCCTGAACATAACTGTGATTATCTTCTGGCTTTCTCAACCCTAAAAACTGCTTTTGACTGCTTTCTATGCAACTGAAGGTCACTAACGAGCAATTTTTACCATTTTCAAACATGGACAAAAATTTCACTAAGGCATGAGATCCTAGGAGTGCTAGCTGGATAGGGGCGCCTAGGATCTCCAAATTTAGATTTTTTTCATGAATTTCAAAATGCTAGGCACCTCTCCTTGACAGGGGCACCCAGACTTCCCAGTGTTAGGAAATTTTACACAAATTTCAAGTTTTCCCATCATCTCTCTCTGTTCACTACTCATCGTTACCTGTGCAGCATTTGAGACTTTGAATCTGACACCTAGTAGTTAAACTTCCTCCATTGATGACTTTGGAGCTCATGCTTTGCTTTCTGAAAAAGTAGAATTGACCCACCAAAGAAAAACTGACCTTTCGACGATTCTGACTAGACCAACATAATTAGGAAGTATTTTCAACCAATCAGAATTAGTTAGAGCACTAGAAATAAAGATTCTATTCTTAGAAAATTTCTTAAAATAGAAATTTTCTAAAATTAGAAAATTTCTATTTTAAGAATTTTTTGCCAGGATCCATTTGACAACAAACCCCAAAAACCGTAAATCAAGTCTATTTTTAAAAAAATTTAAAAATAGAAAATTTCTATTTTTAGAAATGTTTGACTTTTAACAAAAAAATTTACAAGACTTTGACCATTCTTTACAATATGCCTTAAAGAAGCAAAATTTTAATTTTGGGCATTACATATTTTTAGAAATTTTGACTTTTGACAAAAAATATTACAAGACTTTGACCACTCTTTACAAAATGCCTTAATGAAGCAAACGTTTTTGATTGGGCCCAACAAGCTGGATTGTCGAAGTCATCCTAGTGGTGTGGAGAGATGATTTCATATCAGTCACTCTTTAACATTTGTCACTGCTTATATCTAAATTCAATGAAGATTTTGAGTGAAGACAAGGCATGTGTTTTGGAATATCTATCATTTTATTCATTAGGTTGCAGTTCTCCCCAATCAATCGCTATCTTTCAAATTATCTGTTGTTTTAAAACTTTGCTTCTTAGCGCTATTGAAAGCAAGGAGTGGAAATATAAAATTGTGAATCTTTGAAAAAATCTTGCACGGTTCAGAAGCTGGTGAAAATTCTTGTCGTTTCTTTGTAATCGGGTATTAGCTATTGACTGGATGTTTCGGTGAATCTTAAAATAAGATGTCTTTGCTTGAATTTTTGTATGAAACAAAACGTTGGGAGATTAACAAAAGTTGAACAATTAGTATGAAGTTGTGGGAAGACCCAAAGTCTTTTGCCGAATAATACCTAAAGGCCCTCTTCTTTAATAATTATCAGCCCGGCGTGGAGTTGTAGTAACTGTCGCTTCTTGATGTTTCAAGAAGATAGCATGGTTCAAGGTGTCAAAGGCAGCTATGGCCAATTGAATGACAATAATATTTAAGAAATTTGAAAGCTTCATATTCATAGGTGTTGCTTTGAATAGCCATAATCATCTAATACTTTTGGCTTTCGAAGACATTTTCGGACCAATGAAAGAGAAATAAGGGGTTGATTGATGCAAGGAGATTAACTTCAAATAAAATATTGATAGTCGATGCATGGCGTAGTATGAAGGAGGTCGCGAGTTGTTGCAAGAATACAGGAAATAAAGGAGCCGTGGAGAATAAGGAAATCGTGCCAGTCTCATTGATATTCAAATTTTCTATTTGAACTGTTGTCTTTCACCCTCAATATTCCTGGCTTTGGATTCGCAAGATTATGGGACAGATGTCATATTACATTTTAAGCGGCTATACTGGCAGGGAGCGATTTGTAGAAGATTTAAAGGTTATTTAAACATCTTAAAGCTCGACGCTTCAATAGTCACAATTTCCTGAAGTGAGTCAAAAGACTTTAAGATTCATGGGAAATAAGATTTCCTTAAGCTGCCCGTTAGTAATATTTTAAAAGGAATCGATGCTAAAGAATGAAGGGCACATGTGGAGTAAGGAGTGAATCATGATTTCATATTGTTGTTGCCAAGTTCTTCAAACTACCGCCAATACTAATATGAATAAGGCAACCACAATTTGGAATTAATAGACACTGATCATAATCGGGCCTCATTTAAAAGTTGTTCATTGCAAAGATTGTTAAGGGAGTCGGGTATACTTGGAATAATCGGAAGACTAAAACTAAAGGCTGTCGAATGAAATTAACGGGACTCATGTGCGCTAGAGTCAACCACCCAAGTTAGCAGACAATCAGCTTACAAGGCAGTCAAGGGAGGTCTAAGATGATCGCTATCTATAGTTAAATTAATGCTCCATACAAGCTTTAAAAATCTATAAAGACTTGGCGGAATCATTGGTCCACTCATACTAGATGTGCTGGCTTATTTAAGAGGAGGCAATTCATAGTATCACTGCTGCAATTGCTCAGTCAACAGTTTGGAAAAAGAAGTCGTCTGAATCCTTTGGAGGCTGGCAGATGGTTTGCTATTGGTAGCTGCAGCAAGTTGTTTAATTAGAATATATATACCCATTCATATTAAGAGCTGGAGATTCACCTGATATGTGGACAGTCAAACTCAGACAAGGTATTGGAGCAAATTTCCCAGGTTTGGATTACAATATCTTAATGTAATCATTGTGATTGATATAAAATATATAAATTGTACAGTTCATTGAGATTTTATCTGCAATTTGTTATTTGGTGGAAATTGTTACTCTCAATGTTCTAAGTCTGTAATTTTGGTTATACTTATGAGCAGAAAGATTCTTTATGAGGTGGCATATTGTGGTAAAACTATGTGTAGCATAAAGTATTGGAAAACTAAGTGAAACTCAAAACAAACAATATTCAGATAACTGTTTGATGAAATGCCTGAGCAGTTCAATTGGTGAAAATAAAAAAATTGAATACCAATTTAGGGTGGGTCATTATAAAAAATCAGCTTGCCAAGTCCAAGGTGAGTCTGAGTCTTGTAACACTAGTTTACTCAAATATAAGGGAGAGGAAGTCTATTCAAGAAATGGTACAATTATAAACTAATTGGATGAGTAATGATCTTGTTTTCACCATCCGCTAGATATTGTTAGGTCAATTATGTCTGAGGTTGAGTAGTTTGCTTGATTCTTAGCTATTAAAGTTCTCGGTGTTGTTGTGATTTCATTTTGGATGGTGCAACGAAGTGCTTCTTTGGATTGTTCCTCCTCATTGAAAATTATGTTATGTTCCTTGATGAGATACCAAAATTATAAATCCATACTTACATTTTCTGATTGTCCACTAGATTATCAACCTTCTTTAGTTTTATCTGGAATAAACTTTTACAAGAGATTCAAGCTTCTTGGGAAAAAAGCCAAATAGAAAAATGGTGTTTTACTGTTTCTTCTCCTTTTTTTTCGATTATAGCACATTCCTGGCCCAGTAAAATCTTACTTCTTTATTGATCATGATTTAAAATTTTATTGTGCAAGCAAATCCAAAGGGAGCATTCAATTGTAGGCCAGCCTAGTGTTGTCCATAGACTACCCTCTATCTTGTTAATCTGTTGCTATTGTTTGATTTAATTGTTATTTTATTAATCTCGTTCTATCATGATATAAAACTATTCTAAATTTACTTCTGATCATAGCTGTTAAGAACAGAATAGGCTAAATAATATTATTATTAGTGAACTCAATATAGCAGCGAAAGTGAATTTTCTCATCTGCAAGATTTTCAATTTAAGGAACCACGTTTCAGGTGCTTGTTTTTCTGTTAAAAAAGGAACTGCCATTTCATACTTCCTAAAACATAAAGACTATCTAGAGCTTTAGATCCTTTGTACTTATTGGCTAAGGCAGAAATGTTACAGCCTCAAGTTTCATTAAAAATAGAATATCAGAAACACTAGATTCACCATCAGCATTCTTCTATCCCTCTAACAATATAATCAATCACCATGTATCTTCAAATGATAATACATACCTGTTGTCGACGCTTGACTGGAAGTTCTGAAAGAACATCTTTCTTCAACCTTCGAATCATAACTGTTTTCTTCATTAAAGCATGGAGCTCATCAAGATTACTAGCCCCTTGATATGTGCCAAAATATCCCTAATATAAAACAATTCAAACAAATTGTCTGCTCACACATACACTTCAACATAAGAATAAAACTACTCCAAAATTTCTCTGAATATAGTCATTGTAAACTAACTTACACCCTTGCAATATCGCTGTCCATAATGGTGAACATTCTTATATACAGTAGGATGCAAAGCTTGCAACTGTCGATGTTAATCCCCACAATTTACAGATCAGCAATATCCATCAGCATTATAGCACTATAAACACTTCCAAAAGATAAGCATTCCTTTAATATTAAGTATACATTTGTTTAGCTCTATTTAAAAACAGGCTTCACCTGTGTGAAAAGCTCAATGGGCCGTGATAATGCAGGAGTCCCAGTGAGTAAGATACAGTGCTGTGCTTTCTGCAGGGTAGAAGCAGATTTAGTAACTTGCATCTTCAAAGAGAAATACCCTACGCACTGTCTAAGAGCACAAAAATGTGTCTATAAATCTCTATAAAGCAAAATCTAAAAGATATCCTTTTGAAATAAAAATAACTACATGCAAAAGAGGAATGCAAGCATCTGTCCTTTTTGCTTGACCATTCTTCAAATAGTGTGATTCATCTGCAATAACAATCTGCCAAAATAGAAATTGTCCATAAGTACAAATAAGAATCAAAAGGAAATGTCTATTTGTAATATCAAATACAGGAAGGACAAAAGAAAATCAATTCTACACACTATCTAGGCAACAAAATGTAGGAAGGACACAGTATAGAACCTTAAGTATCTAATCAAGACAATTTTACTACAAATGCTAAATAAATACACAAATATCTAGCCTCATAAAATCTCGTCAAAGGCAATCCCAGTACTACCAAACAACCAAAATCTACACAATTAACATATCAGGACCATGGACAAAAAGATTGTCATAGAACACTACAAATACAAAACTGTTTAATCTATGAACTACAAGAGAGGAAGAGAAACCTAATTTATTGGAACCAAATGGACTTTTTCAGCACTGAGAAAACACGAAATTTGTGTATACAGCCTGGAAACAAGAACAAAAATCCTAGAAAAAATTTGAAGCAAACCAATAAGCACGCTGAGCTTCTCATGGTGGAATAGGACACAAAAACTCCCAGGAAAGAATGAATCATGATCTTCTAAACAGTAACGAGTTTTTCTCAATTCTGAAATAATTATTTACAACTCTAACTACTCTCCTCTAGTGGACTTGCCTTAAAATCACTGTCCATGAGAGTTTCTTGCAGCTTTGGTACAAGATCATAAGATATTATGTTGAATAGACCGTCAAGTTGAACACTCTTTTTCCCAGAGGAGTACACAACTTTGAAACCATCTCTGATTGATCCAGTCCACTGTGACATGACAATCTACACTCCAGTGCACCCCATCCAATCATGATATTAGAACATTGACTTTAGATGATAAGCTGCCATTAAATATTAAACAATACTGTGTTTATAAGATAAATATTTTCATTCAACACTATTACCATGCACAGATGAAATCAATAACGAATCTAATTAGAATGCACTACCATCACATTCCTTATCATAACAATCTTGGAAACTTGTTATAGCATTAAGAAACAGCAAAATGGAGAAGAATCGTATTACTCTGCCTCAATGATTAAATTACAATAACAATGTTTAAAAAATCATCACCCTATCCTAACAATAGTTTCGGGAAGGGGTGAATAAAAAGGTAATTTTGACTGAAATTAGAACCATTTCCAATAGCATCCCATCAGAGAATGGTGGCTTTCAAACAGAACATGAACGGAAAATAGACTGTTAAATGTATTCCACAAATGCATATAATGTCAAATAAATTTTAGGGATGCCTATTAGCTTAAAGGAAAGGGACCTTGGCAATAGCAAAGATGATTAATACATTTAGACAAGAAAATGTGTATCTTTTTATGTGGAACAGCACTTGCTGAAGCTGATAGCCCCCCCACTGCCAAGAAATATAAGCTCTTCCATCAAACAATTTGTGAGATTTACAGATGCTTAAAACAAATACTTCCCAAGAGAACAAGTCAAATATGCTGATCATCGAAATTTCTTGATAGATGCCACACAGTATAAGACTGGTAAGCATATAATCCCAGAAATACATCCCCCATATAATTGCTGGTAAAGAAACCTTGTCACCAAATTCGTGTTATTTTGAAAGCAAACTTAACAAACAAGGAAGTGTTCAAGGATGGAAATTATCATGGATCTACAAAGCCCTCCTAACTATACAGAAAGAAATTAAGAAGAATATGTGAGAATATATGGGTACTCGTAGTAGTTTTCATTTCTAAAGATGAATGGCAAAACAAATGCACTTGAAAGAGAAAACTCATTTACCAAGATAATTCTAAATCAAGGCTAGCAACAAGTTATATTTGACAGGCAAATGACTATAAGACTTGATTCAAGATAAAAGATGTCATGTCCCCAAAATTGTAACATTAATAAATAAATAAAAATTAATAATATAAAAAGAAAATATTAGCAAATTAATATTATTATAATTATAATTATCACAAGATAATATTATAATTAGAATTGTCAAATATAAAAATATATAAAGCTTTGAAATGTAAATAGATAAATAAAATGAATAAACAAAAATATAGATATTTATATATATATATATATATATATATATATTTTTTATAAGATAATATAAAATAAGTGCAGCGGTTAATATTCCCATAAGGCTGTGATCAGATTAAGGCAACAGCAGATATTTATTAAGGCAGGAAATAATATAGAAAGGCAGCGATTCATTACAAGTGAAGGCCCACCCTATTAATAAAAGACCAGCGATCAAGTATGGGGATTAGACTTTAAAAGACAACAAATAAAGTTACTAAGAAGGCATCGCTAGGAAGAATAGAGTAAGCACTTGAGGAGGGACGTGTCTCCTAAGGGACAAACAAGGCTGAACAGTTATGTCCCTTCCTCCATCGTGGGATATAAGAGGGACATTTCTAAAGGAGGAAGAAAAGGAGGGAGGCAGAAAAAGTAATATCTGGGAATACATAGAAAGCAATGAATATTATGAATCGCTCGGGCAGAAAAATAAGAACAGTAGATCTCTATTCATAAGGAGAGATAGAATAAAGTTATAATGTGCAGATTTAAAAGAGATATAAAGGGAAGGATTTATTCTGATAAAAAGAGCAGATATCAAGAAGAAACATATGTGACTAAGAAGAGGTCTCAATGATATATGAAGACCAAACATATATACACAGCAGATTAAGAGATTAAGAGATTAAGAAGGCAGATATAAGAAGATATATACAGATATATAGCAGATACATTAATATGAAATACTCAGATTTGAGAGAAAAGAAATAAGAAGTCAAATGTGAGAGAAGGTATGTAGAAGATAGTCCCGGGGAAGAGAGATTTATAGAGCAGCTTAAGAAATGTAGAGGGATTGCTAGAAAGATATACAACAAGGAGAAGAAGAGAGAATCGTAGAGATCTATTTAGAAGGGGTATATATGCAGAAAACAAGAGATATAATCAGGAAAGAATACCGTCAGTAGAGATATAAATATGCAGATCAAAAGGGGATATATATGCAGGTCCAACAGGAGCATTAAAATAGAAAAGGAACTAAATGAGGAGCCTGGAAATTATCTCTGAGTGCAGCAGTAGACCTAATCAGATAAGTGCATATAAAATGACCATGGGAATATATATATATATACACTTACATCATGAAAATAGTGATGCTTGCAGCAATTATTAATCCTTATTAGTTATTAATCAATTGAAACTAATCAGTTGTTTCTCTTTAAGCAATATCTTGTGAATCTTGAGAACAGATCGATTAAGGAGAAGAAACATACAGACTAGGAGACAAAGGAGAATCTGTCCAGTCATCACCACCGTATGCAATTATCAGATATACCTTATATTCGGATGTATTTCTGCCAATCATTATTTGCATGTGTATGCACTTTGCCACACATAATTAAATGTATTTCATGTATCATTTCTGATGATAAATATGCATGATTTATGTCTATTTCTGTGTATTAATATCTGCGTGTTTGAATCTGATTGTAAACCCATTTGGAGAAAGGGGCCTGAGAAGAGCGGTGCATTCCACTTACAGTCAGCCCAATCCAAGGGAAGTGATGAGCCATGGAGGGGTGGAAGATGGAGGGGTGGAAGTCCCACTTACAGTCCGCTCAAACTTAAGGAAAGGATGGGCCATGGAGGGGTGGAAGTGCCAAGACCGCATGCAAGCTCCGCCCATTCCCACAAGTGGGCAAAGTGCTTTCCGAGGTTGGGGCATGGTTGGGGAAAGCAGGTACAAGTCGCCAACAAGGAGAGTTGCGGTATACAGCCCTCTTAGGTTGGTATATGGCTTCGGGCGGACCCACCGTGTCACTCCTAGTTCACAATAGATTGCATTATTGATAGTCTATAAATATGTTACCATGGATTAATGCTAACAAATGTAAATATGCATGTTTGGTAATGTTGTTCATGGATGGAATGCAGATTTGCAAATTCCAGATTACATTATCAAGGAGCTATTCATTTGATAAGGTGAAAACCCTAACCCTAGTTTGTGAAGATTGTGACCCATAGGCGAATTCTAGGGCAAATTAGGACTGGGGACATTACAGAAGATGGATCATATGGATGCAACATGATGTCACTTATATTTATAGAAGCTCCTTCTTTAGAGATAATTTCATTAGTCCATGATTGCTTGCTTGGACAACATTCTCATATTAATTTTGATAAAAACAACTAGTAATCATATTCAGTAAATTGGTAGGTTATAAAATTCCTCAAATAAGCATGACACTTAGCGAGGATAATTACAAAGCACTATTATAAAAGTGCCTCAGAAATATTACAAAAAATTAATCACTCAGACTACTAGGAGCATGATTAAGCAATGAGGACCATTCAGATTTGTTTATACACCTGTTTAAAAAAAAGTATAAACTATCTAACATACATAGCAACTAGAAACGAACAGAGATCATTAGATTCATGCACCACTCCTGTAGATACTACAATTGTGTTTTCCTCTGTGAGATTGAGGGCAGAGATGCCATGGCCTCCTTAGGATGTCACTTTAGACAGCTGCCAGGCAGAAGAGGATTGGTGTAGGCCAGCACTTCTACCAGTGAACACAAAAACGGAGGGATGATGCAGAGAGCAGCATTAAGAGACCAGTGTTATTGATGTATATCTTCTAACCGAAACAATGATCATCCCTTCACCTCTGCAATCTTCCTCCAACCATCTCAAATGTTGGTCCAAAACGGACCTTGTCCCAGCTATAACCTAAATCAATAATGAACTTTCATAAGAGAAGAGGTGATCATGGTTCCTCAACCTAGCTAAATGTGAATATTAGGTCCTTGTAGTCTTTTTCCTCTTTTCAAGAAAAGGAATCGTCATCACCTTTCCACCCAAATACAAATTTAAGTGGGAAAGACAGGTTTGAATATTCCCTTTTCCTGAAGCACAAGCTTTTGCAAAGGAAAAACCATTAACAAGTCACAACTCAAACAGGCATAAGAAGGTTAAATCATCCCCTCTTTTCTGAAGTGCAATTTCAAGTTGGTGAAATAAAGGGTTTATCATCCCTCTCCATCCAAGTTTCACTTTTAATTTCTCCTTTTTGAGTATAACTTCCACTACGCAACCAAGGAAAGAAAGATCAGCCACTTCTCTTGTGGAGTGAACTTTCTCCTTCCATAAGAGGTGAACTATTTAAGGTGAAAGAGGAAAGGATGCTTGACCCTTCTTTACAAGTCAAAATGGAGACATCCAAGATACTGCTCATGTGAAAAAGGTCAGCAATATGTAGGATCAGCTTGACTGCAAATGATGCTCATGCATTAGAGAATATTCACCATCCTTACAAGGCAGAGATTGATATTTTCTTTTATTTTTCTGCATTTCCCTATAACACCATATGTTATCTGTTTTCTCATGAGTAAAACAATGATAAGGAAATTTGATGGTTTGTATCATAGGACTTCATTTACTTACCAACAATACATAAATAGATTTAGAGGGAGAAAAATAATACATACAACCTTGCTTTAATGGTGAAGTTTGCAAGCACATGCCATTTCTCATTTAGTTTTTGGCACATTTTCATGGAATGTCTTAATACAATTACATAGCAACATGTGCCACACATTGGTGCAAAGTTTCATTCCTTTCCTGATCCCTATCCATCCTCATTTATTCTCACATTCACACATTTCTATACATTTGATCTTGTCCTTGCCTAATTTTCCCATATCACCAACATTTGCCTAATTTATTAGCCTATACTTCCACACATCCATTTCCAATTCCAAGGCTCCACATTTCCTACCCTGGGTCAATCTGCAATGTGCTAGACTAATCCCACATTCCACGGATCTGATTCAAAATTCAAATTTTTAAATTTCAAATTGCCAACTCTGCCCTTTCCCACTAGCCGTTGGGAGCCAACATGGTACACCCTTGTGCAACTATTCATTATGTCTTGGTATTTAAAGCACTTATTTCAGCATTTAAACATATCTTTGAATCAAAGCAATCCTAGATCATGGATACGACAAAAATAAATCTATAATAGGAGCATTTCATTTCAGAGGACTAAAAGGAATCAGCATTTACATCAGAATTATCTACGATATTGCACGATTGAGTTTGTTGTCTTTGATCACTCACCAAAAAGCATAAAACCAGTAAACCAAGTGGTTGACTGAGGAGAAACTGAACCCTTGCAATCCAACAACTTCCCTTAGGCTTTGTAAATACCACCAATCCCTACACTTCAGCAAATAGAAAAGATAGGGATGTACTAGGTAGTACATAGATAGCAGGATCAATCTCACACCTCAGAACATTTGCATGTGGATTAGAATCTGTCACAATTACCAGACAATGAACATAACGAGGGCATCTATTTTTTATTCCTAGATGACTGAACTCTACATAGCATCAAATATTGTTCTTCATCATTGTTCCCATAGCTAAGTGCCTAATCCTCCGAATTTAATTTCCAAAAATAGCATTTATTATACATTTATCATTCACAACCGATATTAATTAATCATATATACTTTCATATAATTAATCATATTAATTAATTAATCATTTATTAAGTGTTACACGGGGACGCGTCCCCTGGGTTTTTGCCCCCTGTACTCGTCCCAGAAACGTTTCGGGGACAGGGGACGCCTGGGGGACGGCTGACAGCCGTCCCCAAAAGGTTTCCGATTTTCGGGGACGTCCCCGATTGGACAAAACGTCCTGGAACGGAAAGGGGACGGCCAGCCGTCCAGGGGACGGATAGGGGACTCCTAGGCGTCCCCTATCTGTCCCCTATCGCCCAGCAGCATTTTAAACACAAAAACAAAAGGTTTTTTTTTATTTTCTTTTTTTTAATTCTTTCCTTTGTGGACCCCACGCCCTCCCAACCCTAATATGACCACTTAAAGCATCTTCTTACCTTCATTTGACTCATTTTAACGTGCCAAAATAAAATTGCAGCCAAGACTATGAGCCAGCCCCTCACAGTGACAGTGACTCAAACTATGAATCTGATTTTGATGCAATGTTGACATGCCGAGTAGTGGCAATCATCATACTTTCTATTTCTATGTTTTGCCTTTGGACACTTGTGACTTTGTCATTTTGACATTTGTAGTACAAACTTGCAGCCTTTTGGGCATTTTATTATTTTATATCATATGCACATTGACTATTTGACATGAATTATGGTCCATGGATGCAATTAGGTAGATGTAGTATTAATTTCTTCGATAATTCGATTCTATGATGCATATGTCAATATGATTGGTGATTACATTTACTACTTTATGAATGTTCATTATCATTACTCATATGAATATCTGAAGTTTCCCTATATTTTTAAAATCTCTCTCTCTCTCTCTCTCTCTCTCTCTCTCTCTCTCTCTATATATATATATATATATATATATATATATATACTATACAGCCGTCCCCCCGTCCCCTAAAATCCCCTCAAAAAATTGTCGTCCCCGAAACGCGTCCCGCCGTCCCGCCATCCCCCCGTCCCGGAAACTTGGTGGAACATAGTTTATTATACAATTATTATTCACAACTGTTTAATTAATCATCTATACTTTCATACATTTATCATTCACAACTGATATTTATCATTCCAAAAATATTCTTTATATACCTTCATTTAAAGTTCTAGGTCTGTACTTTCTGATTGATTAATTATTTTTCAGATCTTGCCAGGGTTTGTCCTCTTATTTATTGCTACTTCATTGTTATAGCTTTCCTTCTTGTTTATCTTTCATCATGTTATCTCCATTCACACAGCCTACCCAATCTTGAATAACTCATTCGGGTTTCATTTTTTCAGACCTAATAAAGCTGCTGCTTCTTTTTTCTGATTTTTAAAATATAAAAGTGATTCATTGTACCTTATTTTCATGTCTTTGATAAGCCATATTGTATTGTGCCGCAATGTATTCGCAATCCTAATCTTCCTCTAATGATAAAGAAATTTTATCCAACGCTCATATTGAGAATAATCTAGTTGTATATGGTCATGATGCCCATGGAAAGCAACAAGATTTTGCTAATGAACTTGATAGTTTAACTAACTTGCAGAATCCTATAGAACTAGAGGACATGATTCATAATATGTTTATCAACAAACCACAAGGATTAGAGGACTCACAAGCTGTGGGTGCTAAGATTGCTACATCTACCTTTCTGTCTAGTGCATTCTTTCCTATTTGGCTATACCTACTTCTACCATTGCCCCATCTCATACTAGTACTCCTACTACCATTGTTCCACCCCATAATGTTACCCCTGCCTCTATTTGTTTACCACCACATAGTATCCACCCTTTCTCCACCTTTAGCCCTCTGTTTGCCTTACCTCCGAATCGCACTACTACCGTCTCGCTTGTTGCTGCTCAAATGTAATGTCCCTTTGTTGGGATATTCTTTAAAACAACAAGGAGGACCAATTGACAAGTCAGAAATGCAACATTATTCGATTATTTAAGAAGAATCAAGCAGAAGTATAAATGAAGAATACAGCAGATTTATATCAGATCTTATGAGCAGATTAATGTGCAGACTTAAAGGAGATTAAAGTGTAGATCTATGAGGTTAAATTGTGCAGATTTATCATGTCTCTATGAGCAGATTTAAATAAAACTGATAGCAGATCAAAAGAATATTTAAGGAAGAATTTATGGAGAGATTAAGAGCAGATCTAGGAAGAACATAAGAATAGATTTTTGAAGGAATATAAGAGCAGACTGAAAGTGCATAAGAGCAGATTTGAGAAATATATAAGTGCAGATTTGAAAGTATTTCTATGATCAGATTTGAAGGAAAACATTGCCATAGATTGGATCAGATTTGTGAAAGAAGAATGTGCATCATTTGAATCAATTTGTGAAGGAAGGAAAGTGTATGAGTGTGGATCTGATTTGTGAAGGAAAGATTTATATCATTCAAAGTCAGAGTTGTTGATCAGATTTGTGAGGAAAAGCATATCTACATTTAGATCTTGCGAAGACATATCATCCATTGAAGAATTTGGAGGTTGGTGCCTATCAAAGAAGAGATTGGTGTCTCTTGCTGAGTTGGTGCTCAGTTATTTGCACTTGTACAATTTTATATCGCATCTGAGGGGTATCTCAACTCTCTCATTTTCCTATACTAGGAGTGGATCTATATACCTTGACAATTATCTCCAATCCATATGCTTTTCACACTTATCATTCAAGATGTCTTACTTGTTTCTAACACAATGCATCTATGACACTTATTACTTTATGCGATCCATGTACTTACACACTTATGATTGCGTTTACCTTTCATGTATTAATTTTCTCTCCTTCACTTGGTTGCATCCCACGTATTATGTTACTAATGTTCTTATATTGACAATTTGGTAATGACTCAAGCTATATGTAGATTTATCACCATCTCCATATGGATCTCAATCACTTGACATGGCAGCGCCTAATAATCCATAGCATACTACCATTGCCACAATAGGTGGAGTATTATCATACCACATTCCACACAATTAAAACTTTTAAACCCTACTCTTCCTCCATTACTTTACATGGACTGCATTGTAATGTCCCCATTTTTCCAGCACGCCTAAATAATATTAATATATTTAATTATTTAATGTTACCTTGCAAAAGTACAAATATAAAGGTAATATTAAATGATTAAATACTATGGGGTTATAAAGTGACAATGAGAATTATTAAAAGGTTTAATTAATAAAGCCACTTTATAATATTGTGTTCATTGGTTTTGGCGGGAAAACCTAAAAGGTATTATAAAAAGGACTCGAGGGCTCATTTCTGATTATGTGAAGATTATTAATTTTTAATTGGAGATTGTGAGAGCTCAATTCATGTGACTTGAGGACAGAAACCCTCGAGTTTCAGATTCAAAGGATTGGACGAAAACCCAAACTCTTCCGCAGGCGGATTCACATCAGGATTCGCGCTGGAGCTTCAATGATCGATTGAGGGAATTTTGAGGGCCTTCTTCGAAGGCAAAATTCCGAATATTCAAGGTTTGATTTTAAGGGTTTAAATATGTGAAGATTAGAGACAGGAGGATTCTCAGGTGTTGTTTATTTGATATCCACAGTTGTTCAGATCATTGTCTCATGTCTGGTTTATTATTGGCTGAAGATTTCAAAGATTATAAATAAATTGTAAAATATTAAAATATTGTGACTTGGCTATATTCCTACTAAGGTCGATATTTTTTGAGAAACAATAATATTAAATCTGCTTGGGTTTACCAAACTGCTTCCAGTAGACAAGGGATATCGATATTATTGATTACCTAAGAAAGCATCGACTATAAATAAGCTTATATCATTTCAAAAAGGAGACATAACCCTTCATCCAACCTACCACACTATACTAAGAGCTAGATTCATATTCTTGAGCTATGACTACATACTCAAAGTGGAATCGCGCCCTCTATCACCAGCTACGCACAACATATAAGGGAGGTCATCACCTTTGGAGGTAACTTTATGGGTATCGGGCTCCCTCAATGAAGATTCTGGCATTTACCTCCAGCCTGGTTGTTGTCAGCGACAAGCAATAGGAATTATTTGTCTTTTCTGAGATTATCGGGCGTATAAAAAAACTCAGTCTTTGTCATCGACTTCATCAGAAATGTTCCAGTAATAATTATCGAGCCTCTTGAAGTTTGATGCCATCTTGGTGTCTTCTACCTGCGGGATCTTATTGGAAGTTGGAAATGCTGATGTGGAAGCATTGTTGTCTTTTCTGGAAGAACAAGACAAATTTACCATAGTGTATCGAGCCTCTTCCTTAATCGCCTCCTGAACATTATCATCACCTTGTGTGAAATTTGTGAACCTTTGAGGGTAATGTTAGCTGTTAGAATGTCGAATAAGCCTTTTGGGAGCAAGACGTGAGTCCTTCTCAGACTTGCACACATTTTTGAGACTGCTGCTGATCAACTTCTGTTCATCCGTGCTTCTCCAGGTGTGAGTTTGATGTAATTGTTTATGAACTAAACTTGCTGCTGTAATCAGAATATCTGAACATTGTTAATCATTCTCTGCTATGTAAACATTGAGTATCAAACTCTTCTATCAATCAATAAAAATTCAGATTATTTCTGTATACAGTTGAAACTCTTTCCGGGTATATAGCTGGGGGAGTTAGTAGTTATTAAGTGTCTGAAGTTTACTTCTGATTACTGCTATGTTATATTCTGTCATGCAAAATACTGCAGTATGGATTAATTATCTGAGTTGTGATGCATTACTTGAAATTTGTTATAATACATGCTATGCAATTAGTGTAACATCTTCATAGAAAGAACAGTAACATATGCCAAGTTAACCTGGTTGTACATCTTCTCAAACCGCTGTTATATTCCATTGCATCCCTTGGTATAAGTTTGATAAAATAACCTATGTGTGAAACTGGAAAAACGAAATCGTTAAATTCGTGCAAGCATCAGTTCGGGTTCTTACATGCATTTTCTTATATGTACAAATATTTACTTTTTCATGCATGTTTGTGAGTGCTCATATACTTTGTAAAACAAGTTCATTTAGGATCCAAAGGAACCTCAAATTGGGGCCAAAATATGTAATGTCCCCTTCCTAGGCAGTATAGTTGATTCAGGGGTTAGCCTATCATTCAGATCCTCATAGGCTGACAGAGGTGTTTAGAGGGTCATTTGAGGCAGTTATCCTGCATTTGGGAACATTACTCCAGCAGTTGATTCAAGTTTGGGCCTTGGCAGACTCTTACAGAGTGATTTTTAGACACTTACTATTTATAGTAAGTCAGGCAGACAGGGGTTACTATTTCTGGCAGGGCACCTGGTTCAGTTGGTCAGCTCAGTTTCGACCCAGTTTGACAGTTTGGTGAGCAGATAGTGAATATCAAGGCATTTAATGATATTGGGAGAAATATTTAAGTTGTGACTTTATAATATAAAGTCAATTAATTAAATATTAAAATATCAATGGAATAATATAAATTATTTAATACTTTATATTAAAAGATCAATTTTTGATGACTTATTTATTCAATAATCATTTATTAAAAGGGACGCCATATTTTAATTATTTCTCCTAAGTTTGAAGGGGCGAATTTGATAATATTTTAAATGCTTATTCACCTGCTTTTTTGGGTTGACTTCTTGAGAGAAGATATATATTTCACAAAGACAAATCGAACTCATTATGTTATGATTATTCTAATTTGTCTATTTTTCTCTCTGAGAACATTGGGGTTTGTGAAACAAGGGTTTCTACAAATCATTAGATTTTAGAGAGCGTTCCCTCTTCAGAATCAGACATACTGAGACTGTGCAATGCCAGTTGAAGCTTGTCCATCAGGGTGACTTTATTCAAAAGTCATATTTGTGCTTATAGAGGAAGAATCAATAAGGGTTTGAGAAGAAATTATTCATCAAAGCAAAGGGGCAATTTATATCTTCTTGGTTTAGTGTTCTGGCTCTCTTCTTCTCAATCGTACGGCCTTCTTGTTGCTGTCATAGCCGTACCATTACAGCTGCAAGTCGTCTTTTCCTTCCAAGGCAAATTGACCTGCCTTTTTGCTTCTTTTGGTTTCCAGCGCTAGAGCCTTGCTCTTGGGGGCGATTCCATCCGTTCAATGTCAGGAGGAAGCTTCATTCTAGCAGGCCGTACCCCTTCTATCATCTCATATTGGCGGCTGCAAGTTAATCAGGTTCCTTATGAAATAACGTTGCTTTTTATATGTATGCCATTGGATTTTGCATTGTAATCTTTCAACAAATGAAATAAATCCATTCGCCATCCCTCTGGAAGTTATTTGCTGCATTATTTATCACCTTTGAATTTATTATGAATTTTATAGCATTTTATTTCAAAATCGCACCATTCTACTTTACTGCAAAAATCACAAAAAAATCACAAAATACAACAAAACAAACAAAAATTTGCATTATCGTCAAAAGTCAAGGTTGAGAGACACCTGGTCTCTTAAAAAATGTAATGGTGAAATTCATACCCGTGCCATTTTCAATTTTTTTTTGATGCATTTCAATGGAAATTTATAATACGATTACATAACAACATGTGGCACACTTTTATGCAAAGTTTGGCTCCTTCCCCTATCCCTATCCATCCTCAATTAATCTCAAATTCACACAGTTTTGTACATTTGGCCTTGTCCTAGCCTTATTTGCACGTGTCCCCACACATTTGTCTCATTTATTAGTTCATGCTTCCACATTTATTTATGACGCCAAAGCTTCAAATTTCCCATCCTGGATCAATTCTAAGATGTGTGGGAGCAATCCTGCATGGCACAGATCTGACCCAAAATTCAAATTTTTAAATTTCAAATTGTTGACTCCTACACTCTCCGCCAGCCATTGGGAGCCAACATGGTACATCTTTGTGGGATTATTCAAATGTCTTGGTATCTAAAGACATTCATTTGAGAATGAAATCATCAAGAAATCATAGACCATTGGTACAAGAGCATTTCATTGGTAAATTTCGTTTTGGAGCACTAAAAGGAATCAGCATTTACATAAGAATCATCTAGGGCATTGCACTCTTAAATCAGTTGTCATAGAACACTCACCAAAAGCTGTAAAGACGGTAAACCAGGGGGTTTACTAGGAAAACATGAACCCTCACAATCAAACGACGTGTATTCATATACTGCCATTCCTTATGATTCAGCAGACAGCAGAGACAGAGTTGCCTCAAGTTGCAAAATGTAATGTCCCCTTCTATTTAACCTTTCGAGACTCAGTGGTTTAGCCTATTACATCGACCCTCGTAGGCTAAGGGTTCTGGTTAGAGGGTCACCTGTCCGGGCACCTGGTCGGAAATTTGCTTATTTGGTATCTGGAGTTTGGTGACATGGTGGAATTGCACGTTTGGCGTGTTACGGGAGCTTGAAATATTGATCTTCATCATCGTTTCACCTTTCCAGACTTTGGGGGCCATGTGCCTATTAGTTCTTGGGGTTGAATTCTATTTTGCTGTTACTATTCATCACTAAAGTGGAAAAAAGCAACAACTTAAGTGAATAGTAACTTTTTAATGAATAGTGTTTTCAAGCTAAAATTATAAAAGGGACTTGAGAAGTTCGAACTTCTCATGTTATGAATTATTTGACTTGTTTGAAGCTTGAAGTGTGGAGAGTGTGGAAGGAGAAATCTAGGGTTTCTACTTTCAGCAGTGGGGAAGTCTGGTTGGACTTCGTTTCTTCAAATATTTGTGCTCTTGATGGTGTGAAATACCACTTTAAAGAGGCAGGTCAGAATTTGTATGATTCGTGGGAGCTCTATTTTGCTATTCTAGAGGGTTTGAAGTCATCTTTTGGTTAAGTAATCGTGGTTTGAAGCTCCTTCAACTATCTTGGAAGTGTTCTAGCAAATTTGTGAAGATTTTGAAGCTGAAATATTCACTTACAGCCAGCCGCCTTTGTGAGAGGGTTTCATCTTCATCAAGCAAAGAAAACGCCTCCTATTTGTTGCTGCTTCTTCTTCCAAAGTGGGCGCCTCCTTCAATAGAGGTTATTTCAACGAATTTTCAGTGGAAAAGGTTGCTAGTAAGTTTGTCTATGCTTTTATTTGGGCGCGGGTACTGTAGCAAACACTGTTCACAGTGTTGTTTTGGCTGCAAGTTAACCTAGGGTTGTAAATGAAGTCTTTTCCGGAATGTATAAAAGTTATATGACTTATGCACTTTCTATTGTGTAAAGAAAGCCTCCTGATTATCAATTTATGTATCTCCTTAGTTTATAATTAAAGTTTAGTTTTTATATGAGTTCTTTGTATGCCTACGCTTGTCAAAATATCACTAGTTTCATTAACATCAAACTTCCAAAAACACAAAACAAGAAAGCAGATCACAAAACAAAAAAAATCAGACCTATAAATCAAGAGAAATCCAATCAGCAGTGAGCACGGTACATCACAGTGGTATCAGAGCCTTGATCCTGCCATCCTGGAGGGTCAAAATTTCACATGAGAGGTCATACTAGGTACTACACTCGTAGAAGGGCAGAGCAAGCAGACAATTGGCAAGAGGATAACCTGTTTGACAATACGCCAGTAGAAGAAATGGGTGACAGGGAAGAAGAGGGGCCACCAAGAAACGAAAGAAGAAATGAGGAAAACAATGAAGATAGAGAAATAAGAGAAACTTTCAGAGAGTTACGAACCGGACAGCGAGAGGTAGCTGGGATATTACAGCAGCTTACAAATGCTCTACAACAAATGAATTTTCCTAGGAGGCAGCCACAAGATCAAGATGATGACAAGAGTGTAGCAGGGTCTCGGAGGGCACCCAGGGCACCCTCGCGTACAGCTGATAGGCCCTCTCGTCCTACCTTTTTGAGAGCTGAATCGGAAGATGGTAACACAGAAGAAGAAAGAGAGGAAATGTTTGCAGATACACTCATGGCCGCTAATGATGAATGGGAAATGTTGGCACCCCAAGTGAAAGAACGTTTAAGCTTCGACAGATTCTTGAGTCAAAGAAGAGAGTACTACCGTGACAGACCGACCCGGAGACTAAGAGGACAAAACAGAGATCAACACAACGATCTTAAGCATGCCACCAACAAACTCACGTTACCCACATTTGATGGCAGTGGGGCAGTTACAGCACAGTCTTGGGTCCACAAGTTGGATACCTTCTTGAACCTTCGGCCTATGGCAGAAGCAGACGCAATTAAGTATGCAACACTGCATTTAGAGGGAGCAGCCCATGATTGGTGGTACCACGGGTTGGTGACCCTACAGCATGATCAAATTACGTCCTATCAGGAGTTTATTGACCGATTGATTGAACGCTTTGACAGGAAAGATCCAGAGACATACTTCAGAGATCTAGCTAGACTCAAGCAGGTTGGGAGTCTGGAGGGATATATGGGTGATTTCCAAAGGTTGTCGGTTATGGTTCCCAACATATCCGAGAGGAGGTTGGTAGTGCTATTCATCGAAGGACTCTTGGAACCATTGAGAGGTTGGATCAAAGCTTTTGATCCCCCTACCCTACAGGAGGCTATGAGGAAAGCGAGGAGCATGGAACTCGCAGCCCCACAAAACAAGTCGTCGTCTAAAGCATCCTCTTCATACAAGGATGGAAAATCATTCCCTAAGAAGAATGAGAAAGCAGATACTAAAGGTAAATCATCAGTTCCATTTGATAAAGAAACTATTGATGACTTGCGCCGTAAAAAGTTGTGTTTCTATTGTAAAGGACCATATGATGCAAATCACGACTGTCCTTTGAGGCCTAAGGGAAAGGCTAACCGAATAATGTGGGCTTACTATGAGGATTCCGAATCAGATAAATCAGACCAGCACACTGAGCAGGGGGAGTCCGAGGGAGAAAAATCTGAGAATGAGGGTGAAAACTGTACCGAAACAGAGGAGGAAGTAAAGCTTCAAGAAGCGCGCCTCACAAGCATACAGCGAGAGGGCTCTTTCCGAATGCGAGGGGTCTTAGCTGGGAAAAAAATTATCACCCTATTAGATACAGGCGCCACGCATAACTTCATTGATGCGAGGCTGGTTGAAAGGCGTGGAATTCAAACGGAAGAATTTGATGGCATAAGAGTGAAAGTTGCTGATGGCTACACTCTTAATTGTGACAGAATGATCCCAAATCTCCCCATGCGATTGAACAACTACAACTTTAAGGCAGATTTCTACGTGGTGAACATGGGAGATACTGACATGGTCCTAGGGATGAAATGGCTACACGACATTGGAGAGTTTACCCTTAACCTTCGGGATATGGAGATGAGATTTAGGGTGGACGGAAGGAATCATGTGCTGAAAGCCATCCGAGATATCAATTTCAGAACGATATCTATCAGTAGAATGGAGAGACTCATGCGGCATGACATGATCGAATGGGCAGCTGAGTGTATGTCAATGCCATCTCAAGAGGAGCAGCAAACCCCAGTTTATCACCCAGACATACAGGAGTTAAGGATCAAACACGCTAAGGTGTTCAGCGAGATTCCACCTGGTAGACCGCCAGATCGTGGCATTGAGCACATCATCGAGTTGGAGGAGGGCGCTAAGCCAGTGATTGTCACTCCTTACAGGCATCCCAAGCGGCTTAAGGATGAAATAGAAAAGACTATTAAGGAGCTGCTCGCTATGGGACATATCAGGCCCAGTAAATCACCATTTGCCTCATCCGTGGTCCTAGTAAAGAAAAAGGATGGTACCTTGCGCATGTGCATTGATTACAGGCTGCTGAATAAAAGAACCATCAAAAATAGGTATCCCATTCCCCGAATTGATGAGCTGATAGACGAGTTGCATGGTGCACGTTATTTCACAAAAATAGACTTGAGGTCGGGGTATCATCAAATTCGTGTGCGGGAACAGGACATTGAAAAGACAGCTTTCCGTTGCCATTGTGGGCACTTTGAGTTTATGGTTATGCCGTTTGGGCTAACCAATGCACCTGCTACGTTCCAGTCCACTATGAATAGGATCTTCCAGTCGCAACTGAGGAAGTTCGTACTTGTCTTCTTTGATGACATCTTAGTATATAGCAAGACTTGGGCCGAGCATATCGCACATCTAGACATAGTACTGGGCATTTTGGCCAGCGAGTCTTTGTATGCAAAGGAATCTAAATGTGACCTGGGAATGACTGAACTATTGTACTTGGGCCACATTATCAGCGCAGAGGGTGTGCGCATGGATCCAGACAAGGTCAGGGCTATTGTAGAATGGCCGACGCCCGAGAATCTTACCCATCTCCGAGGATTTTTGGGTTTATGTGGCTTCTACCGCCGATTTGTCAGTGGCTATTCACGTCATGCAGCACCACTTACGGACCTGACAAAGAAAGGGGCATTCATTTGGACTCCTGAGGCGCAGGAGTGTTTTGAAAAGTTTAAGCAGTTGATGACCTCTTGTCCTGTCTTGGCTTTACCAGACTTCACTAAACCCTTCGAGCTACAGTGTGATGCCTCGGGTGAAGGGATTGGCGCAGTTCTCATGCAGGACAAGCATCCAATAGCTTTTGAGAGCCGGAAATTAAGAGGGCCAAAGAGGAGCTACAGTATTTATGACAAGGAAATGTTGGCCATCATGCATGCATTGGCCAAATTCAGGCAGTACCTCGTAGGCAGCAAATTTTGCGTTAAGACCGATCATAATAGCTTGAAGCATTTCCTCGGACAGCGAGATCTTAATGATCGTCAGCAGAAGTGGGTCAGTAAGTTGCAATCATATGACTTTGACATCGTTTATGTCAAAGGGACTCAGAACATTGTGGCTGATGCCTTGTCACGTCGTCCGCACATAAACTCTATGGTCGAGATTGCAGAGAATTGGAAGCACCTAATTTTTGTAGAATATGCCAAAG
Source organism: Sequoia sempervirens (assembly GCA_007258455.2). Classification (NCBI taxonomy): domain Eukaryota; kingdom Viridiplantae; phylum Streptophyta; class Pinopsida; order Cupressales; family Cupressaceae; genus Sequoia; species Sequoia sempervirens. Next base: position 136,563 of record VDFB02261309.1, on the reverse strand, counting down.
ACTCATGGGCTTCCGGCATCGTTGAGGGTTCAATACAGGACAACAGATATTCAGTTGTAAATGACCTCATCATTTACAAAGGTAGGATCTTCTTGACCCCAGGATCAGAAATGAAGAACACTATATTAAGGGCCTTTCATGATGTGCCTATGGCCGGACATCCTGGATACTTCAAAACTTATAAGCAGGTCCGAGAACGTTTCACTTGGAAAGGACTCAAGTTAGATGTCCTCAAATATGTCAGAGAGTGTCCGGTTTGTCAACAAAACAAACAGGAACACAACTATCCAGCTGGGCTACTTCAACCACTTCCTATTCCAGACAAGAAGTGGGAATGCTTATCAATGGATTTCATTACGGGCTTACCAAAAGCCCAGGGAAAAGATTGCATCTATGTAGTTGTTGATCGCCTCACTAAGTATGCTCACTTTTTCCCGATAACAACTACATATTCAGCTACACAGGTTGCTGAGTTGTTTTTCCGTGAAGTATTCAGATTGCATGGGCTACCTAGGAGCATTGTCAGTGACCGAGACAGTCGGTTTTTGAGTCATTTCTGGCAGGAACTATTCAGACTCAGTGGGACCGAGCTTACTCCGAGTACTAGCTACCATCCGCAGACCGACGGTCAGACGGAAATTGTGAATAAATGGGTGGAAGGATACCTTTGAAACTATATAGCAGGACAGCAAAAGGGGTGGGTGAAGTGGATTCATCTTTGTGAGTATTGCTATAATACCACCCATCACATGTCAATTCAAATGTCCCCATTCATGGCATTGTATGGGTACAAGGCGCCAAACTTCCTAGATTTATTATTGAGTGACAGCAGGGTGCCTAGTGCTGGAAATCTTCTACAAGAGAATCAGGATATTATGAGAGCTCTCCGTGAGAACATTTAGAAGGCACAAAATCAGCAAAAACAATACGCGGACCAGAGGAGAGTGGAGCGAACTTTTGAAGTTGGGGACATGGTGTATTTGATGCTGCAGCCCTATCGCCAGTCTACTCTCAAGAAGAGTGGTGCAGAGAAATTGAAGCCCCGGTACTATGGACCCTTTAGAATCATCAGACGGGTTGGCGAAGTGGCCTATGAGTTGGAACTACCGACAGGAAAGCAAGGTGCACAATGTATTCTATGTATCGCGCCTCAAAAAGGTGTTAGGACATCGTGTGATTCCATCGACAGCTCTACCACCCCTAGATGACGAGGGGAAATTGATTCTAGTGCCCGAAGCCATCTTGGATGTCCGTGAGAGACAGTTGCGGAGACGGTCATCAGGGAATATCTGATTAAATGGAAGGACTTGCCAATTGAGGACGCAACGTGGGAGAGCGAGGACATCCTTCAGATCCAGAGTTGAGATTGCTTGGGGACAAGCAATTTCAGGGAGGGCGGACTGTAATGTCCCCTTCTATTTAACCTTTCGAGACTCAGTGGTTTAGCCTATTACATCGACCCTCGTAGGCTAAGGGTTCTGGTTAGAGGGTCACCTGTCCGGGCACCTGGTCGGAAATTTGCTTATTTGGTATCTGGAGTTTGGTGACATGGTGGAATTGCACGTTTGGCGTGTTACGGGAGCTTGAAATATTGATCTTCATCATCGTTTCACCTTTCCAGACTTTGGGGGCCATGTGCCTATTAGTTCTTGGGGTTGAATTCTATTTTGTTGTTACTATTCATCACTAAAGTGGAAAAAAAGCAACAACTTAAGTGAATAGTAACTTTTTAATGAATAGTGTTTTCAAGCTAAAATTATAAAAGGGACTTGAGAAGTTCGAACTTCTCATGTTATGAATTATTTGACTTGTTTGAAGCTTGAAGTGTGGAGAGTGTGGAAGGAGAAATCTAGGGTTTCTACTTTCAGCAGTGGGGAAGTCTGGTTGGACTTCGTTTCTTCAAATATTTGTGCTCTTGATGGTGTGAAATACCACTTTAAAGAGGCAGGTCAGAATTTGTATGATTCGTGGGAGCTCTATTTTGCTATTCTAGAGGGTTTGAAGTCATCTTTTGGTTAAGTAATCGTGGTTTGAAGCTCCTTCAACTATCTTGGAAGTGTTCTAGCAAATTTGTGAAGATTTTGAAGCTGAAATATTCACTTACAGCCAGCCGCCTTTGTGAGAGGGTTTCATCTTCATCAAGCAAAGAAAACGCCTCCTATTTGTTGCTGCTTCTTCTTCCAAAGTGGGCGCCTCCTTCAATAGAGGTTATTTCAACGAATTTTCAGTGGAAAAAGGTTGCTAGTAAGTTTGTCTATGCTTTTATTTGGGCGCGGGTACTGTAGCAAACACTGTTCACAGTGTTGTTTTGGCTGCAAGTTAACCTAGGGTTGTAAATGAAGTCTTTTCCGGAATGTATAAAAGTTATATGACTTATGCACTTTCTATTGTGTAAAGAAAGCCTCTTGATTATCAATTTATGTATCTCCTTAGTTTATAATTAAAGTTTAGTTTTTATATGAGTTCTTTGTATGCCTACGCTTGTCAAAATATCACTAGTTTCATTAACATCAAACTTCCAAAAACACAAAACAAGAAAGCAGATCACAAAACAAAAAAATCAGACCTATAAATCAAGAGAAATCCAATCAGCAGTGAGCACGGTACATCACACAAAAGTACACTCACATTACCACACCACAGAAGATTCCTGCGCTGTATAGATTCAATTTGCACGGAATTCTGAATCTATCACATTTCCCAGACAAGGAGCATAATGAGGGCATCTATTTTCTATATTGGATGATTCAGTTCTGTGTGCCATCAAACATTATTCTTCATCATAGTTCCCACAGCTAAGTGTCTCATACACCTCATTTAATTTTCAAAGATAGGATTTATTACGCATTTACCATTAACAGCTCATATTTATTAATTTAGTTTAATTTGATGTTGATTTGCTTGCATTTATTTAATTAGCCTAGATTAACATTACGAAAGAGTATTTTCTCATACACTTCAAAAGGATGTTTTAAAATAACAATCTAGGGTAGAGAAGGAATAAAAAAAAATAGTACCGATATTTCAGACGAGCAAATATGGAGCCACTGATTAATCATCTGCCAATACACATCCCAATATTACCAAATAGAGTGAGTATATATTCAATGATAGAAGGATTTCACATATTTGGGTGGGGCAAGCAAATAAATCATGGAAAAGTAAATTTCAAACAATACATAAGCCCATTGTAGACGCAATGCAGATGGTGTGACAACAAGTACTGGCCAAGCATCTTTGAGACATGATGCAACAGCAATTGCCTGCAATATGAATACCAGAGAAATATTAAACAAGAAAAGGAAATAGAAGTCCCACACTGTAAAACAGTAGCAAAGATAGAGAGGAACTTTAAAAAGAACATTTAGAAAAAACTGTATAATGTATTCCTTTAGCTCAATATTAATCTTTACACCTAATATGCTCATCTAGCTAGTGCAAGCATTATAGAGTGAATTTACCAATAACTCCTCCTTGCTTTTACAATCTTCCCAGAGTTTTCATAGATTGAAAAACATTCAATGTGCAATGCATTTTTAATCAAATACAGAAACCATGAGGCAAAACATTCCATTAAGGACATTGTGCAGGATCATAAGATTGGCATTGCTACCTTTTGATTCCCTGCCAATAAAACTACAGTCATCACAAGAACATTTTTGTACATTGCATATTTTATCAAATAATTTTTTCAATAAACAATAGCATACAACTAGGAATGACTTGAGAAAAATACAAATTTGAACGATGCATACAAAGGAAAAGAAGCCATATATTGCTGCTGTTTTATCTAGATGTCCAAAAGAGTTATTTTCTGCTACTTTATTCTGCAATTACAACATCTCATCCGATTCAAAAAATCTGGCTTTCAATTTTGAAGTTTACGTTGTGTTGGCGTTACAATTCGCACCTCTGGAGTGCGTATTGGCAACGGACAGCTATGCACAGTTGAACTGCTCTTCAAATTACGAGGGGAAGCTCCCTTTTTTGCTGATATGCTTAAAATGTAAAATATTCTAAATCCTATCTTTTTGACTCAGCTGGAAGAGGCACAAGGTTAACAAAACCAATAAATTGCAGCTAAGGTTTTTCTCTGGTTTTGCAGATTCTTAAATACAACTAGGCTAACGCTAAAACAATCCTATTTCCTCAAGAGAAACAGAGCATGAGGACTTAGGAGAGGAATAGTTGATGATAAACTTTATATCAAGATTCCCAAGGAGGAGGAACACCTATCCGAGGTGTAGGTTTATATGAAGGTTATTGGGAACAACACCAAACAATAAACTTTATTTCTAAATTCCCAAGGAGGAGGAACCTCTATCCAAGGTGTAGATATGAAACAAGCTTATTGGAAACAACACTTAAATGACAATCTTTATTTCTAAATTCCCAAGGAGAAGGAACCCCTATCCAAGATGTAGATATGAAAAAAAACTATTAGTCACAACATCAAACGATAAACTCTATTTCTAAATTCCCAAGGAGGAGGAACCCCTATCCCAGGTGTAGATATGAAACAAAGCTTATTAATCACAACAAGAATAAATCTGGGACAGCAAATTGCATAACAAGACACACATACAAAGAACGATCAAACCAGCTTTATATTTAACTAAGTGAACAAGTACAAAATAGCAATATTGCAACGCAAGGTGGGCACAGCAATTTTTTATTGCAACAAAAGTTCTAATTACAATGTCAACAAATATTCAATAGCAATATTGCACGGCAAGGTGGCACAACAATTTCCTATTACGAGCAAAAGTTAAAGTACAAATGAGCAAGGGTGCTCTTATTTATAGAACTTCAAGGAGTAGGGAACCCTAAAATCTCCTTGAGTTTACACTCAGTCTTGCAAGCATGCAAGAGTTTATTCTCTAAGTCTAACTGTATGCAACCTAACAGTTAACTGAAAAACTACTTCAGTTAACTAAACTAATACAAAATAAATGGATGTTTGCAACATGCAAGTCCTTATTGAAATGAGAGTCAACCGATAACTAACATCAACTAACTAGATCTTAATTGAAAGTCCGACCTCCTCCAAAGATATCCCTAAAGATGAGATAAACATGCATGTAACCAACAATCAAAACTCAAGAACGATGTTGAGTTAACTGCTGCTCCTGACTCAATCCTCAAGGACACTGCAGGATCCAACTATTTGTCTACTCCAAGCCGTCATGGGCTATCATATCCTCCATGAATTCATTAACTACCTCATCTTCTAGCACTCTGACGCTATCCACAATGATAGACTGTTTGCTCAACTCCTTCTCTCCATCCTTGCTCATCTTCTAACGCTCTTTGATCTCTTCAGCTAACTTGTCGAAACTCATTGACATCACCAAGAAGTGATTCAACTTGGACGTCACTAGATCACCATCAAGAGCATCACAAACCAGATTTTTGCCTTCATTTTGCACAACCTCGAGATCAACATACGTACCATTCTCATGAAGATAACGGCACGGGATCTAAGTGACAATTCTGCTCACAAGTTTGATGGCAGCAGTAACATCTTCTTTGATTCCAGCCAACTTTGTAGAGATTCTCTCATACGTTTCCACTTTGAAGAGGTGTTCTCTCCAAGCAAAAAGATTTATTTTATCTTCATCTGCCACAACGGCGTCATATGCAACTGCCAACTGAGAAATGAGAATAAAATCCTTCGGTTTGCACTCTACCATAGTCAACTCAAGCCATTGGATTCCCTGACGAAGATCATGTGCATCGTACCTCAATTGATACAATTATGTGAGAAGGTATCTGCCTGCAACAATGAAATCCTTGATCCAGTTCTCCGAGAGCTTTCCACGATTGACTAACTCACCCAGCTCCTGTTGATCTGCAGGTGTCTCTCAAAGCTGTGGGAGAATGGCTGCAACGCTCGAGGTTCCATGAAGGAGATCCGATATGTACTGCGATAGTTGCCTGTTCTCAACCTTGAGGGTTGCCTTGTCTTCTTCGTCCTTCATCACTCACTCTTCAAGATTACTTGTAGCAACCTTAAAGAGGCTTGCGTCCACGTGTAGAGTGTTGCTTCCAAGATTAGCTTTTACAAAGGTGAAATCACCAACTTCAACCTCATCCAAACTCTTGCCTTTCGGTGGTGTAGCAACCTCAACAACAATCTCTGCTTCAGAAGTCTTTTCTATATGCACCTGCTTCTTGCTCTTCTTGTTTGACTTATCCTGATAGGGACTGCCAAACTCAAATAGATCAAGCTGATATGAAGGCTTTCACCTTCTCCTTCCCAAAGTCTGCTCAAGCCAACACGAGTGATCAATGTTAACTTCTCGAGGTGAAATTGTTGTTGCTGTGTCAATCTCTAGTGGATCAACTAGTACTGAGGTTTCAGGAACCGGAGATTCTGGCTCCAAGTCAATATCAATGGGAGGTGACTATGGAGAAGATGGCAGACCAGGAGATGAAGAACCAGCTTCAGCTTGCACCACTGGCTCCACTGGAACTTTCGGCGCCCTCTTGATCTGCTTTCGCTGACTTGTGCTCCTTCCCTTTCTTTTTCCACTAACCCTGACACCTTCAAGTGGTTTCATGATAACCTTAACTCTAGGTCTCGAACTTGATGTAGAAGGTAGTGAAGAAATCGCCACCGGTAGCTCTGTAACTACAACTGCCTTTCACCTCCTCTTGCTATCCAAGAAATACATGCTAGTCTTGACAACCCCTCTTGACAGGTCCTCAATCGAAGCACTCTCTCTAGCGTACCAATCCGGTTGTCGAAGGGGCTAGTGAGCAACTTGATCCTTGACGAATGTGCTAAGTAACACCTCTTTGTCATCATCTGAAAAACCCTCAACGTCTTCTGATAGAAAATCAGTAAGCTGAGGAAGAGTAAATCTGCAGTAGTGACGTCTGCGTACTTCAAATTCATCTTCACAGTTGACCCAAAAGTCCTCAAGTGCTAGCCTATGTGAATGACTTCACTCCAACTAAGTTGCATAGTGACCCAGAGGAACATAGGAGCATTTCTCACTGAGCTACTTGAGATGGATTTTTGACAACTCCTTGCTCATCAACTTGCAATTGGCTGTTGTCATGCACTTGTATATCCCTAGTCCACATGGAAAGATGAATGCTTGTTTGTGTCGATTGCGAAGAAAAGTATGAACCTCATGAGCTTGTCTCAGGAACTCCATGAACAAAATCTTATCAAAAGGGTACCTTGGTAGCATCAGAGGTTCTTCAGTGTAACCATACACTTAAATATATGTGAAAGTGGGAAACTAGATAAACCAATCTGCCCAACTCTCCATTGTTGATCATGCCTACGCTGAAATTCTGATATGCATCTCATTATCAAGGTCTGTGACTATCTTGATCAGGAAGTGATCATTCACCTGTTTGAAATCCTATTCAACCTTTGAGAACTCCAATTGTGGGAAATATTCGTGCACATGTTGAATGCCAAGAGTTCTAATGGTTTTTAAAGTTCTAAAATTGCTTTGGAATGCAATTAAGTAGACAAGATAAGAAACCATGTGGAACTCATGGATTTTAAGGAATCCTGTGATTTGGTAGTGAAGAACCTCACTGATCAACATGGCCCAGTCAAAGTGTTCCTTATTGTTAATAATCTGGTTGATGACATAGAACATCCACGGTTGGAAAACATGAGCTTCCTCTTGACCTGTAACCTGGTTGAGCAAAGTAATTAGAATAGTAATCTCGTCCTTGAACTCTCCACGCCCTACCTTCTTTGGTAAGTTGGTTTTTTGTTCTTTTAGCCACCTTTGAGCAACCTTCCTTTGAGATCTTTCCTTTTCTTCCTGCCATATCATGTCACATTCATCTATGACTATGACAAAATTATCAGAACGGGATGTAATGGTAAAGCACATCTTGATGTCTCTCGGCTTGAGGCTGCAAATGACTCGCCCATCTGCTGATTGGATTTGTCTTGTAGATGAGTCGTAATGCTTGATGCATGCAATGACGAACTCAAGATCAGTCGCTGTGATGGGAATAGACGATGCTGCCAGCAATCCGGAACGATCGAGATTGTTGACTGTCGTGCTGGCAATGCCTTCCAATGTGCTCAATTTGACCACTGGATAAACGTGACCCAAGCCCGTGTCAAAGGTTTTCAAAAAGTAATGAACTAAGACCGATTTGGTCTTGTATTTTATTTGGTTGAACTGCATTTTCAAAATCTAGACTTTTGACTGTAAACTCAAATATGTCTAGGTAAACTTCAAAAAAAGCTAAAAATTGCTCCTAACGAGGCTAAAAATAGCCAATTGAGGGAAAAAATTTAGGAAATTTTCTGAAACGTGGGTTTTGTAGAGAATGAAATTCTAAACCAACTGGGATTGTCAAAAACTCGAAAAAATGAGCTTTACTAAGGCATGCAAAACTGAATGAAAAATAAGCCCTAAAACGGGCACCACCCAGATGCACTTCAGTTATTCGCCACTTCGCCACATGCAAGTAAAATTAAGTCCTGTTCAAGTCGACTCAGAAGTTAAACTGGAGATAGAATATTATTTTAAGTTGAGTTAACAAACTCCTCCATCATACGACGTCACTTTGCACTTGAGTTCAAAAGTCAAAGTTTGACTTGGGCGCCAACTCTCCAAACTTAAGAAGAATTTTGAGAATTTTCATTTGCAAATGTTACTGGAACCTATGTTTGATCACTGATTTTGATTGACTAATCTAGAACACTAGGTAATAGTTTCATTGAAGAGTAGGATCAAAACTGAAAAGGTGCTCCTTGAGGTTGCAAACCCTAATTCTAACTTCCAAGGCCTCAAAATTCTAGGCGCCCTTGGTCTCCAGGGGCACTTTTTTTCATCAAACTTAGTCAATTTTCATGCATTTTTATCATTTTGAACTTGATTTTCATCATCCTTCAACCATCGTTCTCCGGCACTTGACAAAACTTCAAAGCTAGCTGACGGGTCCACTATGGAGTTGGTTGAATTCTGAACATGATCTCTTAGAGAGCACTTTTCCTAAAAAAATCATTTGGCAGGTGAAAAAAATGGGCGCCCCTTGCCTCCAGGGGTGCTTTTTCTCCCAAACTTAGCCATTTTTCAAACTGGCTAATAATCCACTCAATCTTCAACTGCAGGCTACTGACAAGTCTTCTAACCTTGCTGAGATATGCAACGGAAAGCGGGAAGCATCACAGACAAGATGAGTCAAATTGAGGGTCCAAAACCTTGGGCGCCCCTAGCTTCCAGGTGCACTTTTGCTATAAACTGACAATTTTGACCATGATAAAAACCTCATGTTTGACTCATGATTCCAACACTTCAACAACTCAGATTAACCCGCTGACAGATTCATTGTGAAGCCTGATCAAGCTTAAGACAAACATCCTGGGTATCATTTGATTAGAAAGTATCATCTGGTACCTCAAAAAGTTGGGGAGGCCAAGGGCGCTTTTCTGCTTGGTCAATTTTTCACTGATTTCATCTCCCTTATTCCTCGTTCAAACTCCAGTTTCAGGTGCTAGACAGATCTTTCGGACTAGCTGGTAGGCTCATCACGAAGCTGAAAGTATTCTGGAGAAGTCTTCTTGGAAATGACAAATCTCAAAAAGTTCATCTGGGCGTCTGAAATCTAGGGCGCCCCTGGCCTCCAGGGGCTCTTTAATTTCCAGAGTTAGAAAAATTTCGATGATTTTCACCTAGATGAAAATCCCCTTCGAGACGAAGCATCATTTTGAACATATCTCGCCATAGAATCTTCGTTGGAGCGTTTTAAGTTTAGATTTCAACACTTGGTGTCTAGCCATTTGCCATTGACGACCTCGAAGGTCCAACTCCCCAAATCTCATTTCCCCCCAACCATCCACAATCATCAAAAAATTCAAAAACACTTCAAAAGACTACTTTTTTTTGGTATTATAGAGAACATATAGCCATCCCCTACACAATCTATACATTCCCTAACCATCTTGGGAACTGTTATCATGGAATCTAGCAGTGCTCGATTCATGGATAACCCCCCTACGAAACTTGTCTGTTTCCTAGGTTCGTGAAGTTCAAGCACGCAAAACGAGGTGATTTTCAATCCACCTCGAAGTGCATTCCAAAGCCTCAAACAGTCAGTTTGAGCATCCCCCTATGTTCGCCTCGCGAAGACCTTCGAAACGAGCTCCTTCGCGAAGTCTCACTGATCATACTTAGTTAAATTGTGAAAGATGCAGTTGTGCCAAAAAAGTGCGCTCTAACTCATCCAAATTTTTGGCTAAGTGTTGAAAGTGCAGGGGCGCCAAAAATCAAGCCCCTGCATAAAAAGTGATTTTCCAAAAATGTGTAGAAGCGCTAAAAAAGTGCACTCTTACACATTGTTGCCCAACTCATCCAAATTTTTGGCTAAGTGTTGAAAGTGCAAGGGCGCCAAAAATCAGCGACCCTGCATAAAAAGTGATTTTCCAAAAATGTGTAGAAGCGCTAAAAAAGTGCGCTCTTACACATTGTTTCCTAACTCATCCAAATTTTTGGCTAAGTATTGAAAGTGCAGGGCGCCAAAAATCAGCCCTCTACATAAAAGTGATTTTCCAAAAATGTGTAGAAGCACTAAAAAAGTGCGCTCTTACACATTGTTGCCAGACTTAGCCAATTTTTGACTATGGCATTATTTTTAGCACCTTTGCACTTTTTCCAGACTTAGTCATTTTTTGTGCAATGGTGCTGAATTTTAGCACCTTTGCACTTTTCTTCCAGACTTAGCCAATTTTTGACTATGGCATTATTTTTAGCACCTTTGCACTTTTCCAGACTATCATTTTTTGTGCAATGGTGCAAATTTTAGCACCTTTACACTTTTGGCAGTTTTTATCTTAGTCTCTTCAAACTTGCTCTATTTCCATTCCGGACCCGTTTCTTCGCTCCCGCATCGTTTTCGTGCCTAGTTGCTCGTTTCACGCTTGCTCAACATCGTTTCTCGCTTCACGCTTCCCAATACTACTTTTTTTGCTAACGTCTATTGATTCACCATCCTTGCAGTTTCTCTCCAGATTTCATCAAGTGATCCTAAAGGTGACATCTTCTGATCCAGTGAACTATCCCAAATCTACAAAGAAGCCGTTATGCAACAAGTTGAGGATGACGATTTTTCCCAAAGCCTCAATACATATCATTTGCGATATACGGCTGACACTTGATAATCTCAAGACGCATCTTCGCAAGTGCAAGAAAATCCATTCATTTGCCAGAAGGCCGATCACAAGAGCTCACACCCTTGTAGATTACACAGTCGGCCCAGATGATGCGTTCATACAGGAGACCAAGAAGAAGTATGAAGACTCCGCGCCCAAAGCAAGGAACCATGAAGATTCTTGATCTCCGATGTTGAACATTTTGATGCTTTCCTCTATGCATCTTGTAAATAGTTTTTGACATCTTAAATGTTATTTTTCGAAATGTAATTACACTAATATCCGAGATGTAGTTTCATGAAAACAAATTACATTTTGACTTTAGTCAAAGTTAGGTTAGATTCTCCTAGAATCACTCACCTAACTTTCCTAGATTTACTCTTCCCTCTATTTTGTAAATACGAGGGATTTCTATTGTAATGGGATCCTTTTAGTATTTTGCAACGAAGTGCTGCCCTTTTTGAAGCAAAATTGTGAAACTTTGTGTTCATACTTTGTGAATGAAATCTGATCAATAAAGAAGAAGATTGCAAACCAAACTTTGTGTTGGATTCGATAATCTTATGAATTGATCTCATTTGGTGGTGATTAGCTTATGGAATCTGAAGGACTTTAAGAAATTCATGTAAACTTTGTGTTACATCCTTTATTTAGATTTACATTCGTGTTTTGTTTATCTTTGGTTGAATGATCTACAAGACTTTGTGCTTGTAATTATTCATGCTCTTTGGATACTTTGGTTGGATAATCTACAAGACTTTGCGCTTGTAATTGTTCATGTTGTTCGAGGAATTGCTACATCTAAGAAGACTTTGTGCTTCTAATGCGACAAACGACACACCTATCACAAATCCACTATTGATAAAGCTACGAAACGACTTTGTGCCTTCGTCAACTTTGCTTTGACAAGATAGAGGTATTGGTATTACTGCTCGTTGTTAGTTTAGAGTTATTGTGAATTAAGAACTTCCAACAGTAAAGCATTGTAAACATCTTCTCTGAAAAAAGAGAGAAGGATGAATGTGACACACCCCCCCACTTCGTAAGTATTGTGTACATTTTGTAATTACTTTGTTTGTTTTACTATCGCTTCTGTCAGCAATAAGAAGGGCGCCTCCCCTTTCTGAGAGGAGAGATTTACATCTCACATAGCTGTGGCTGAAGTCCTAGTTGTGTAATCTATCGAAAAGTTGATTACATAATTTTCACCCAACAGGAACAACTAGCAATCCTTAAAATGAAATTTAGAAAAATAGAACACAAAATTGAAAAAAGAAGGGAGCTCACAAGGACCCTCCACCCCCTTACACCAGCCCTAAACCTAAAAAAGGCACACTAACAACTAAAATCAAAAAACAAACTCATCTTGCCATTTTCTATATTGTGAAGAAGAATACAAAGAAGTAGAATAATTGCAAGAAACGAAGAGAACAACAGAGGGAAGGCAAGAGAGCGTTGAAACTACATCATTAACTTAAAAGCGATACAATTATGAAAAACAACATACACCTTGAAGGTTTGTGTAGTCTCAAAGGCTTTAATTTAGGCTACTCCTCAACCCTAATGGCGGCACTACCCTTGAATCCATGCAAAAGGGTGTTGCCTCTCGACCTTGCTTACAACTTCAAACAGTCAATCAATAGGAATAGGTTTACCTCTTGATGATCAAAGAAGTTGGTAGTTGTGCATAGTGCCCTGCAGATTCAAGATCAATAGACTCCTCGGCATTGTTTCACTCCAACCACACATTAAGATGTTGGGAGAAAACACAAGAGGGATTGGTTGGGGTTCCATTCGATAAGGCCATCCCTCATAAAGGTAGTGACTCAAACTCAAACTCCAATTTTGATGCAATGTTACTAGATGTTGATTAAGGGCAGCAGCATATTTTCTATGTTTTGTCATTTTAATTTGCATCCTTTGGGCATTTTGTTGTAATTGTTATATATTATATATGCACATTGACAATGAAAGCAATTAAATTTTGTTCATTTGTTTTCCAAATCTCATGTGAAATCTCAATTCAGCTCTAATGTTATGTATTAAGGTTCTATAGCGTATACAATGAATGCCTTATCAATGTTATCATATGAATATTTGAAATTCCCTGTATTTTTAAATTTCCCCTATTTTTTAATGATCATCTTCTGTCGTCCCCTAAAATATTGCCTATAAAAAAATCCATCCTAGAAATGCATCCCCTAGTCCCATATTGTTCCCTAACAAATGGCGTCCCAAAAAATCTATCCCCAAAATGCATCCACCAATCCTCTACCATCCAATCTTGGAAACTTGGTATAACATAGGTGTTTGTCAATCTAGAGAGTCAATGTCAAGATCTTTTTACAAATCAATACCGAGACCTCTATTTGGTTAAAGATCTAGTGAGTTGAAACCAAGATTCTTGTTGGTATTATGCATTAACATAGGATTTATCTCGCTAATCGTTTATTATTCTTGGGGTTTTGCTTAAAGCTTGCATAAGGATTTGTCTATGTTTGTGAAAGGGAAGAAATACTATATGGATAGACTCACTTTAAAATGAATTGAGAGTTGATTTGGTCAAGAATCAATCTGGCATGCTCTGAATTATGCTAGTCATGAAAATTTGAAACCTAAAGCCTGGTTGGAGAAAGATTTTTTTATCCCATATAAAAGATTTCTTTACCGAGTTGCCAAGGTTAATTCTTGACTAGTTATTAATATATTCCCAAGATCGCATGAGGAATCTTCAGCAAAAAAATTCTTAGATGATAGAAATATTGCCAAGATTGCACAAGTATGTATCAAATTGCATACCTTAGTTTTACCAACAATCAAGTTTACAAAAACTATCAATGTTTACTCTACTCTATCCACTTTTACATACATTTTATTCTTTGTATTACTGTAATACATCTCCTATATGCACAAGATCATTTATGGTGTTTAGAACTACTAGCAATGTGCATAATTAATGAATTTTAGAAAAAATTATAAAAATTGTGTGTACATTGCAAATGAAAGTCTTTTTCTTACACCTCAACCTCCCCAATCCTGTTTCCCATTGTCTTTGTAGTCACATTTCTCATTCCTAGCAACATAGATTGAGAGCATCCAAGCATGAACAATAAGAGAGATTGCCAATTAATAGTGTATAAACATAAAAGAATAACAATATGCCATGAACGGAAAAATATCAAAGATAGATGGGCAAATATGTTGTCGACTCAATGTGATTGATGTTTTGTTAATGTGTAAATGACCTAAGGATGGTTCCTTTAAATGCATGCCCTAGACACATAATTCAAGGCCTTTTAGGAGCCAAGGCCTCTTATAAACATAAACACATGTAAGTTGGGGAATTATAGAAGGGGCCCCTTGAAAATATAAAACATGTGTGTTGGAGTGGTGTAAAATGAAAGGGGAAAAGCGCAAGGTATGCATTTGTCTCCTCTACTTGTAGGAACTTCTGGTTGTGCATGCCAATTCATGAATTGTTGTATTTGAAAAATTAAACTATTGGAAAAAAACTTGTCATAATTTGTATAGTCTTCATATTGAATTAATTTTGTCTTTAACGCTGATCACAGAAATCTCCAACAAGCAATTGGACCAGGTTTGGGTTCTAGTTATGTTCCAAACCATCTAAGATATCTTGACATGCTGTCATGAATTTAAGTTAAAAAGAGCACTGCTTATGCAAATATAATTTACTTCATAAAACTGAGTAATAGATAAGAAAGAAACAAAGAGACATCATGAGAAATATGCTTAAATAGAATAACTATGACATTGACATTGAATCTTATGTGACAATTTGAACCAAGGAAAGAATGAATATTTGCAGTTGTAGATGCCACAACTAGGTTCTTTGACCAACTAATATGGGCACCTTTAGAAAACACCCAAGGGAAAGCATTCAATTATGAAAAAGAGTACAAAGATTGTTGCAATACACACATTTGTACACTATTCATTAAAATTCAATAAATAGTTTATAAACATACAAGAATAGCAATATGGCTCAAATGCACATGAAAAAAAATCGCAATGAGGCACATAATACAAAAATGAAAAATCAAAGAGAATCATTTCAAGATTCTAAACTAACATATATGCACTTACGGAGTTGGAAAGATAATTACATGGCAATAATGGGCATATGTACATACAAAACTTCACTTATGTTTAAGTTGACTTCAAATTGTAATGTCCCCTTTTTAGCTCGTTCCAATTTCTTGATGGTTTAGCCTATTAGTTGACTCTCGTAGGCTAATGCAAATGGTTAGAGGGTCTTGTTTGGAAAATATCAGAGTGGTTTCTTCTCTAGAGCTTTGGGTGGTTCAGGATTGGCCTTCGTTTGGTGATTCAGGACTCAATTTCACACACTTACTATTTATAGTAAGTCAGCAGGTCATGAGAGTCCAGTGTTTATATTCATAGTAAGGCACCTGGGCATGTGGCGAGTTCAGTGTTGATCCCAGTTTTCAATTGGCTTGGCGAAATAAGGATTAATGTGCAAGTTATATTATTTAATTATTATTAAAAGTGACTTTAATAATAATTAATCATTAAAAGTATATTATAAAGTTATATTATAACTTTACATCTAAAGGGGCCATTTAATGACTTAAAGTGCATTTAATGAATAATTAAACTAGGTGCCCACTTTGAGGAATTATTAATGAAGTTATTAAATGCACATTTAATATTATTATTAAATGATTGAAAAGAATCTTCTAGAGGGTCAACATCTTCTTGGAGAAAATTATATAAAGGGATCAACCAAGCTCTTATTATTCATCTAGGATTTTGATATTTAACCTGAATATTTTGTTGTGGAGAAGAGGAAACCTAATATCAACCAAGCTCTTATTATTATTTTGATCATTGGGAACGAAAACTCTCATTGATTCGCATACCTGAGGTTGTGAAAGATCTTCCGAACGATTGCCTCGTGGATTGGCTTCATCCAGAAGTCAACACTGTGCTTCATCAAAGGATTAATCATCGATTTTGGAGAATTTGTGAAGGTTGATTTTGAAGAAGTCATTTCCAGATTTTATAGAAGTCATCCCCAATTGAAGGAATTCAAATTTTGCACATTGGAGTCTATTCTCAGTCATAAAAGATGGTTTGTTTTTATCTCTCACCAAATCGTAGTTACTAGTGGATGATTGAGGACTGCTGGATCAATTACAGTAGAGAAATAAATCACATATGGCAGGCAATGATAAAAGGTTATCAGCAGGGGCAATTTTGTGAAAACGGGCACCTAAAAATCAGAATTAATTTGGAAAAGGGTCGCTGGTCTCTAAGGAATACAATCGCTGCATCCTCGGGTCCAACCAAAGCTTGTGGAAGGAGTAGCGAATCAATTTGCATAAGCACCTTTAGCAGCAAGCCGTCCCAGGTTATCTTCAAATTGCTGCCATCATTATTATATTGCATATTTGAGCATTGTAGTTAGCATTCCTTAGGTAGAGCGATTAGTATAGGCATTTGGTAAAGTGTTGTAATCTGCTATTGCATATCAATCCATACATAGCATTGTATTCCATGCTTCATAAGAGCGATCTGCTGTAGATGTTAGTTAATTTGTAAACAGTAAAGAAGACAGCATATTGGCAAAATACATAGTCATTGAAGGTTGCCCACAAGTGTTTAATAAAAGGTGTTATAATGGTCTCTTCATGTTAAGTATAAGTAGTTGCATGCCAATTAAATGACAAAATGCCATGTTACTGTAGCTAACATTTTGAGGCAAGTCATTTCATATATTTGCATTGTAAAAATACAAAATAACAAATCTGCATTTCATTCTAATTCATAGAAGCATATCTAGTTCAGATGAGACAAGTTCTTTGCATTTCCAAACTCAAATTCAAGGAGAAACACAAACAGAAAAATTATACCAGACCAAAGCCAGCATTCTAAACAACTGTTTGACAAATTGTCAAGTGGGCAAAACTGAAAAATTGAGGACAGAACTGGACAGGGTTCTTACACCAATTCTCATCATCTTTCAAAAACATGACTTATATAGAACCTTTCACAAAAAACCACTTTATATCCATCTAGATACATTTGACTCCCAATGAAAGAATATTCTCAATATTTTTCTTCAGAGAGAACCATAAAGGTAACAAATGATCTTAGTGTAATATATCAATACAAATTGTTATTTTGGAGTCTTTTGTGATCAATATAAATAGGGCATAATTTTTTTCACTAAATAAAGTTTCCCTGGGGGTGACTTTCACCTTAGCAGTATAGCTTATAAAAATTTCAACCCAGAATAGCACACAGCCTCACCAGTTGGCTATTGCCACACCCAACAAGTTGCATGTGGTATTTTAACCAAGTTGAAAATTTATCATGTCATGGGGATTTGGACTTGGGACTTTGGTTTGGAATCCCTAACACTTTTACCACTTGAGCTTGTCCCTTTTGACAGGACTTGAGACTATTATAAAATCTATTTAAGTTTTTAAAATTTAAAATGTCAATGTAGTTCTCCAACAATCTATGTTCTCCTTCTCTTCATGGAGACTGTTTTTCTCCTCAGAGGCAATCCAGAATGAGTTTACCACGATGGTACTCATCTACTTGAATGTACATAACTGCTTTACCATGATGGCAACTTCTTACATGTGCAACTGAAGATCCAAGCAAGAAGTGGCTGAAGCAGAAGAGAAACTGGCTTTCATGCTTCTTTCTCTTCCTTTTCCTCATTATTTAAGTAACTAAACTCTTTTAATTGAGATCTTAAAATTAAAGTGTTAGTAAAAGAAAGTTTGTACTTTATCGTCATCATTATATTACATTACCATGAATTCTCATACTTATTATCTGCCAAGTCTTACGAATTTTAAATTTTCTGCAGTTATTTAGGAAGACGTCAGATTGTTGAAATCTAACCTGAACTGGGGTATTATTTGTAGAGTGCCAGTTTGATTTTGTACTATTTATTGTGTACAGTCTCGGTACTATTCTGTCATTCTGAAGTTTTTTTTGTTTCTTTTCATACTTTCCTACTATGCAATGACAACACCATTTGCCTAGCCTAAAATCAAAATTTAAGCTGCAACTTTGAAGATTTTTAGAATTAACCTATTCCTTGCATTCAAGCGGAAACTTCCTATTAAGCCTCTTTATCCTCAATGGTGTCTCTCGATAACTGTTTGATTACAAACACCTAATCTGCTCCCAAACATTTCTGATACACCTCTCCAGTATATTACTAGTTTTACCTGCATTATAATCAGCTTCTCTGGACTTCAAAGGCAAGTTAAGCGGAGGAACTGCATAAATCTGTAAAACAAGGAATGAATAATAGTCAAGAATTATGTGCATTATTTAACTCGATGCTTAAGGCATGAACCTCCCCTAGGGATCTAAAAGAAGTCAATAAGATCAAATGGCAGAGAGAATATACACTTGCTACGATATGTGGAAGTGAACTAAGAGCCTTTTCAACATTCCCAAGTTCACCCTCAGGATATGTCCAAACCCTGTCACAAAACAACCAACAAAAATGCATAATCCTTTTCAACAATTACACGAAAAAAAATAAACATGATGAAAGTTACTTTTTCTTACAGAATCACTAATGAGAAAAAGAGGGACTTAGTAGCAAGCAATTAGTTTATTCAATATATCAGTGTCAAACATATTTTAGAAAATGTGGAAAGAGAATAGCAGATTAAGAAAAGCTTTAGACTAGTGTTACAAGACTCGCAGAAACTCGCCCAAACTCGGCGAGTCCCAAGGCGGGTGAGCTTGGGCAAGTCCTAGGGACTTGGCAGCCGGGTGCTTGCCGAGACTCACCAGACTCGTCAAAACCAGCAAGTCTCGTGCCTGAGACTCGGCCGCGAGTGGGTGAAACTTAAGTTGCAAAAAAAAACATTTTTTAAGCGTTTTTCTTTTTTTCTTTTTGCCTTTATATTGCCTCTATTCTTTCAAAAGGCACTTCATTTCATTTTCAAGCCAAGGAAGAGAGAAAAAAGAGAGAAGAGAGCCAAAACACATTTGCATTGAAAAAAAATCAGCAAGGAGATTGAGCACAAGACACTTGTTGAATTGCACTTGAGCAGGTTCGTAGGTGATTTTGCTGCATCTAGAGGAGTCTACAAGGGATTGGAAAGAGATTTCCATTGATTTCAAAGAAGATTGAAGATGTATGTTTGAGTTTTGAAGGTTTTGTTTTTTGTTTTTTCTTAACAAAACTTCATTTTTCTTCTTTTTTTTTTCTATTTTTCTTTTTTCTATTTCTATTCAGGTTCTTCCATGCCTCCAATTCCTCCTCCACGGTCTACACCTTCAGTTGTTGGTAGTGGTAGTGGTAGTGGCAGTGGTAGCGCTAGCATTGGGCCTAGAGTTCGTGGATCTAGGTTGGATTCATATATTTTGCCACACACTACTCTAGGTTCCCAATTGTCTCTTGAAAGCATGGGTTGGAACAAGGATAAACATGATGCAGCCAAAGCTGCAACTGGAGACTTTTGGTTTTATTGTGACATTCCATTTCAAGCAGCCAAGTAATTCTTCTTTTGTTTTGTTTTAAAATATATAGCTTGATAGTTGATTCTTTATCTATTGAATTTATTTTTAGAGCTATGTTGAATTCAAATTGAAATTATAAATTTTTCAATACTAATTTAATTTAATTTATTTGTGTTAGGTCTCCATATTGGCAAAATATGATTGATGCAATTACTATTTGTGGGGCGAGGTTCAAAGCCCCTAATGATGAAGAGATAAAAGGCCCCATTTTGTCCCAAAAAGTGGTTGATATGAAAGCCAAAATAGAGGAGCAGCAAGACATTTGGAGGAAGAATTGTTGCACCGTCATGACTGATGGTTGGACCGATAGAAGAAATAGGACATTGCTCAACTTTCTTGTTTCTTCCTCAAGTAAATATTTTACTTCCTAAAATGCATTGCTTTAGTGATTAACAATCAAGATTTTAAATTTATATTTTATTGAATCATTTATTTTGTTTCTTTTTCAAGTGATACCATGTTCATCAAATCTATTGATGCATCTGGCCACACCAAAAGTGCTGAATTCCTTTGTGAGGCTTTGGAGGGTGTCTTGGCTGAGGTGGGGAAGGAGAATGTGGTGCAAATAGTCACAGATAATGCAGTAAATTATGTTGCTGCAAGTAGACTATTGATGGATAGGCACCAATCATTGTTTTGGACACCTTGTGCTGCTCATTCCCTTGACCTCATATTGGAGGATCTTGGCAAGCTTGCATGGATCAAAGCATGTGTGGAGACCGCAAGGAATATTTGTAAGTTCATATATAATCACACATGGGTCCTCAACCTTATGAGGCAATACACGAGGCAAAAGGAGTTGGCTCATCCTGTGATAACATGCTTTGCTACCAACTTCATCACTCTACAATCCTTACTGCGGTCAAAGGGAGCTTTGAGGCGAATGCTTGTTAGTGAGGAGTGGACTTCCTCAACATATGCTAAGACAAATGCAGGGAATGAGGTCACAAGTTGGATTTTTGATGAGTAGGGCTTTTGGGTACCTACTGATGAGATCGTCAAGGTAAATGTAATTAGTAATTAGTTTAGTAATTCTACATTATATTTTCATTCTTATTTTTATTTGATTTGCTTATTTTTGTTGACTCTTACTTATGTCAATGTTTCATAATAATTACAGTTCACAAAGCCTTTAGTGGTTCTATTACGAGTTGTTGATGGGGACAAGCCCGCAATGGGCTACATATATGAGGGCATGGATAGGGCCAAAGAGGCCATTAGATCCATTTATGGGGGAGTTGATGGTAAGTATCGCTCCATTTGGGAGATCATTGATAGACGATGGCACCTCTAGCTTCACAAGCCCCTACACGCAGCAGCATATTTTCTCAATCCGGCATTCCAATTCCACAAAGAATTCAAGGAGGATGAGGAGGTTTTGGGTGGGCTCTACACAGTCATTGAGCGGATGTCCAATTCTCATGTCCGAGCCCAAATTGTCACCGAGATAGAGATTTTTAGACTTGCACAAGGGGATCTCTTTGCAAGAGAAATATGCAAAGCTACTCAATCGACATTGCAGCCAGGTAAAAATTTATTAAGGGCATAATAGTAGTTTAAAAATGACCACTTTTCAATCTTCTATATTCAATGTTCAACTTCATATTAAATATTCACAATGAGATTTATTATTTTCTTGTTCTCATCTCAGATGGATGGTGGGAGAGATTTGGTGCTAAAGTACCAAATCTCCAAAGGATTACGGTTCGAGTTTTGAGCTAACCATGCAGTGCCTCGGGTTGTGAGCGTAATTGGAGTATGTTTGAGCACATACACTCCAAGAAGCGCAACAGGTTGTCAATGCAGAGGTTGAATGATCTTGTGTATGTTCATTACAACTTGCGCCTTCACCATAGACAGATATTGGGCGCTGACTTGTCACCCATCATGTTGGAGGAGGCTGATTCACGGTCAGATTGGATCACTGAGGCCGAGGATCCTATTTTTAGCGATGAGGAGCTTGATTGGGTCAACCAGGCGAATCAAGAGGCAGAGGTAGTAGCCATGGCAGAGGAGGAGGATAGAGCACGAGGAGACACCTTGGATGCTAGTTTGGGTGCCACTGAGTCTGAGACACAAGTAGAGATGATGGCTGCAACATCATCCAAGACCTATCTTAGACATCAACGCAAGAGGACTGACGCTTAGTGATGCAAGCTCCTCTAAGCCATAGACTTATAGCTTTTGTTTTGATATATGTTTGGAACTTTTGATGCCATGGATTTTATATAAGTAATTGTTTTGACTCTTACTACTGTTATTGGTATTACTATTACTTATTTCCTTCAGCTAAAATTTGCATTTATACTTATGTGATCGATATATGTTCGTGTATGGGATCATAGTAGTTTCTATTTCATTATGTTATTGTGTATTTAAGGTTTATTTATTAAAGGGTGCATGAAACAAGTTTTAAATCCTTAAAAATCTCCGAATTTCTTGGGTTTTTCTATTTGCCGAATCTGGGCTCTGAGCCCAAGTCCAAGTCAAAAATCGGCTTGCCAAGTCCGGGGCGAGTCCGAGTCTTGTAACACTGCTTTAGACCATCATTATTTACTTGAAATGACATTATTCACACAGATTGGAAACACCACGTTTTAAAATAAGTTTTGTTACCTAGATTATTATCTAAAATAAAAACATCTTTTTTCAGTCAACTGCATGTGGAAACTGCATCAGAAACATTCTTGAGAAGTCAGTGAGTCCATGAAAAACATGTGCTTTGGATATATTATGGATAAAGAACCACATTTCTGTTACAGAGTTTGATGCAGGAGATTCCAGGGCTCACGCAGTCCTACACAAAAAAAACAGAAAATGCTGTGACAGTTTTGGATTTTCTTCCAGATTTTTGGTGTTAGTTACAGCTTTGTTCAGTCTCTTTTTGATGTTCCATCAGCTGAATCTCCTCAAAAATTTGAGCACACCTGTAGCTGGGTATTTTCCTTTCAATTCCTCCAATACCTGTTCATAGGAAGAAGGCTCCTCAGTGCTGCAACATTGTAATTTTGGAAGGTGGCCTGTTGTTCCATGTATAGCCGACCCCACTCACTATTTCACTGCATAAATTTCAAAAGAAAATGCTATCAATGGCTATTCATATTGCAACAACTGGCAGTTACTCTTACATTGGCAATGGCAGCAGTTAAAAAGTCCTTTAAAATTGTTATGCAACTGGCGGTTTTCAGAGATTCTCCTATTTATAGCTTCCCTGCGGCAGCCTCAAGCCAGCGTGAGGATCATGGGAGGCATCGATCCAAAGAAATCATAATTACTATTTTATTTAGGAGATGCAGTTGGATATGAATATGGGTATTGAATGCACACAGTGATTGACTGCTGGACAAAAGCTCCCGAATTCAAAAGCACAACAGAGAGTATTGGTAGAAAAGCATGATTTCATTTTGTAAAATAGAAACTCTACTGACATAAGAAATACAGTTTCCATGCAACATGAAGAAAGATTATTTCTAGAATGTGAAGAAGAATGAAATGGTCGATGAGACATCATTGATAGTTGTTGAAAACATGTGCAACTAGAGAAGACTGCAAATCTTGGACTCCCAATGTTCAAGAATGAGTTAATTACCAGTTCTGGAGTTGAATCATTAAGAACAGTCTGTAATCATTTTGAATTTATTTTGCTGTTGTCACAGGCATGTAACTGGACTTTGAGTTTTAGTATGAGATTCTGAAAAGTATTTGATTTCTTATTGCTGTTTGTAATCCTCGGTTATTTGTTTTACCTTATTGTTGTTATAGTTGGCTCTTGCATTTAGACGCTGCAAATTTTCAGCTGCCTTTCACTAGGCACTAGAGACTTGATTAAATTAAGTGGTATCAAAGCAAGAATAAGCTCATGGGATTGTTGTGGAGTCGATCTTGAAAGCCTTGAGGAGTTTGTTGCAAGTGTGTGGATCCTGTAATTGCAAACAGTTGAGAAGAAATATGGATCATGGTAATGCTGAAATGGCACAGATGATGAGGGCAATGGCAGCAAGGTTAGAAGCATTGGAAACAGCAAAAAGGAGAGATGTTCATGTTGAGAATGTAAGTAAAGATAAAGAAGAAGAAGCAACAAAACCAACAAAACAAGGAGGAGAATATACGAACAAGCCTTTCCTAAGGGCTACGTCCCTTATTGGAAATCGACAACAGTTAGAGACTCCATGCTACAATAGAAGTTTGAAATCAAAAGAGCTTGTGGATCGGATTGTAGAGATGGAGAAGTACTTTGAATTTGAATCCATAGAAGACCTGAAGAGAGTGAAGCTCCCTAGTACCAAGTCGAGGAGACGTGCATCCCTTTGGCGGGATCATGCACAATTGAATCAACAAAGGAGAGGAAAAGAGAAGATTTGATCATGGCATTGAGTGGTGGCAAAGTTGAAGTCAAAGTTTCTATTTGCAGATTACCACCTTAATTTGTTGAAGCAATTATAGAACTTGAAGCAGAGAGAGTTGAGTGTCAAAGCTTATATTGAAGAGTTTAATTGGCTCAACATTCGAGCTAGTCATGTTGAAGATGATGAGGAAAAAGTTGCAAGGTATATCAATGGACTCTGCTTGGCTGTCCATGATGATTTTAGCATAATCCTAGTGAGATCAGTGGAAGAAGCCTACCAATCGCCCTAAGAATTGAAGAGAAGCTAGCTAGA
Organism: Sequoia sempervirens; assembly: GCA_007258455.2. Taxonomy (NCBI): domain Eukaryota; kingdom Viridiplantae; phylum Streptophyta; class Pinopsida; order Cupressales; family Cupressaceae; genus Sequoia; species Sequoia sempervirens. The sequence goes on along the minus strand of VDFB02261309.1, from coordinate 112,218 downwards.
AAATAAGAAAACAATCCCAAAGGAAGAGGAAGATACTCTAGACGAAGAGGACTATTTGGTGAGGATAAATGATACCAAAATAGTGAAGCGGAGTCTAGCACTTCTCATTATGACAATTACAATCAAGATACTTGAGAAAGAGGAAGCTGCAGAAGAAAAAGACGTTTAAGTTCCACTTGCTACAGATTCAGTGAAGTTGGCCATAGGACCTTTGAGTGTCCGCAAGCAACACGAGGTCATGGAAGAAATCACATTGTTGAAGCTAATGAAAGTATGAAGCACCACCTCAACCTGCAAAAGCAATGAGAGGCCATCATGATGAAGAAGGTATTATTGAAATCGGAGAAGGAAGAACATGAACCAGCCCAAAGAAAAAATCTTTTTAAGACCATTTGCAAGTCCAAGGGTAACTGTTGCAAAGTTGTGATTGATCATGGGAGCATGGATATCTTGGTATCAAATGAAATGGTGGAGAAGTTAAAGCTAAAAAGAATCTCACATCCTACACCATACAAGGTACCTTGGCTGCAGAAAAAATGCCAACTTCTAGTAAATGAGCTAATTGAATTTCATATAGAAGCATATCAAGTTGAAATATTGTGTGATATCATGCCTATGGATGCCTGGATGACCTTAATTGTATGATAGGAGGGCTATTCATAATGGCAAGAAGAACACATACACTATCATCAAGGACAAAAAGTACACATTGAACCCATAGAGGAAAAGAAGTGAACAGCAATCCAAGGTATGCTTAGTTTTTGAAAACAATGTTTAAAAGATGTAGAAGAAAGAATGTGTTCTGCAATTATTCCTAAACTTGCAGACATAAAAACAGCAAGCATGGAAGAAGAGATTCCATTAGAAGCACGGATGTTGCTTGAAGATTATGCTGATATTTTTTCTTAACAAAGAAGCATATAGAATGACACTTGTGGAGAATGAAGAGGTCAAAAGACAAGTCCAAGAGCTGTTGGACAAGGGTTTGATCAAGGGGACATTTAATCCTTGTGTTGTACCAACAATACTAGCACCAAAGAAAGATGCAAAATGTCGCATGTGCACAAATTCTCTGGGCATAAATAAGATCCCAACAAAATATCGATTTCCACTACCTCGGATGGATGACTTGATGTATTGTTTAACTGTAGCAAAGTACTTCACCAAATTTGACTTGAAGAATAGATACCATCAGATTCAGATCAAAGATGATGATGAGTCGAAAACTGCTATCAAAACCAAGTTTGGGTTGTATGGGTCGTTGGTCATACCATGGAGATTGACAAATGCACCCAATACTTTCATGAGATTGATGAATGACATACTTAAACCTTATCCTGGTAACTTTGTAATTTTTTATCTAGATGACATTTTAATTTTTGGCAAGACAAAGAAGGATCATTTGGAACACATGAGACTAGTTTTACAAAAATTGAAACAAGAAACATCGCTAATAACTATGAAAAAGTGCAGTTTTATTAAGGAGGAATTAGTGTACGTAAGCTTTGTTATTTCTCAAGAAGAGCTAAGGATAGATCCAGGAAAGGTCAAAGCCATTGTAAATTGGTCATCACCGAAGAGCACATTTGAGGCAAGAATTTTTTGTGGCCTAGCAAGCTTCTATAGGAAGTTTATCAAAAAATTTAGTGGCACGTGTGCACCAATCACAAAGAACATGAAAGGAAATAGACCTGGCTTTCAACGGACAGGAGCAACAACAAGGAGTTTTTGGCTCCTAAAAAAAAAAGATAACTGCTCAACTTATACTGGCATTACCCGATTTTAACAAAGTAATTCAGGTGGACTGTGATGCAAGTGGAACGGCCATTGGAGGAGTTTTAAGCCAAGAAGGTAAACAAATAGCTATTTCAGTGAGAAGTTAAAAAAAGCTAAAAAAAGTAATTTGTCTATGATCAAAAGTTTATGCTATAATTCAGGCACTTAAGAAGTGGTGGCATTACGTGTTACCAAAAGAGTTTGTTTTACACACAAATCATAAAACCACAGCAATACATAAACAGCCAAGGTAAAGTTAATCAAAGGCATTGGAAATAAGTTGAATTTCTACAAAATTATTCACTTGTTTCGAAGTATAGGAGTGGTAAATCTATCTGAGTGGTAGATGCTTTGAGAAGGAAATGTTATTGTTGACTGAAATGAGAGTTGAAGTAATTGGTTTTTATGCGATGAGGGAGTTGTATGAGTGTGATGCAGATTTTAAGGAAGCATGGGCTACATGTAAGAGCCCAATGAACCAAATCAGAACACCATGGCTGGAGTATTTCATCCAAGAGGGATTATTACTCAAAGGCAAAAATTTATGCATACCACAAGGGTCCATAAGAGAAAATTCAATGACAAAAGCACAATAGAGGCTTGGCTGGTTACTTTGGAGTGGATAAGACATTGGCACAGCTGAGTGAGAACTACTATTGGCCTAAAATGGGTAAGAACATGAAGTATATGGTGCAGCATTGCATAATTTATCAACATGCCAAAGGGGGAGGTCAAAACACCAGTTATATCAACCTTCACCTATTCCTGACAGGCCATGGGAGGATATAAATGTGGATTTTCTAAGATTGCACATTTCATTCCATGTAAGAAAGCAAATGATGCTTCTCATGTTGCTAATTTGTTCTTTAATCAAGTAGTAAGGCTCCATCGATTACCAAAGAGCATAGCCTTGGATAAAGATACAAATTTGTAGGCCACATTTGACAAACATTGTGGAGTAAACTAGACACCAAGTTGAGTTTCAATTCAGCCTACTATCCTCAAAGGATGGTCAAATAGAAATTGTTAATAGATATTTGGATGATCTATTGAGATGTTTAGTTGGAAAGAATCCCACTCAATTGGATTTGGTTTTAGCACAAGCTGAATTTGCTTACAAAATTTCAACAAACAGAAGCATAGCCAAAACCCCTTTCCAAATTGTATGTGTACAGCCCAAGAGGGGTAGACACCTTGAGGATCAAAGTTGACTTAGATAGAAAGAGTGCAGTAGCAAAAGACTTTGCTGACTATATACAAAAGTTGCACCAAGAAATCAAAAAGAATTTGGAGAAAAGTACAATGAAATACAAGAAACATGCTGATCTTAAGTGAACAGGACAGGAATTTCAAGTTGGAGATCTTGTGTTAATTTATTTGCAAAAAGAAAAGTTTCCTCAAGGAACTTACAAGTTGAAGTGGAAGAAGATTGGACTATACAAGTGTTGGAAATATTGTTGTCATTAATGTCAAAGACGGTGATATTAGTGGTCCCAAATAAAACAAACTTGCTCCCATATTGATCGCCCCCTTTGGAGTGTTGAACATAATTAAAAATACAATTAAATGTTTCATTATTTATGAGACCGACCCCCCTCTTGCAGCCGTCCCATTTTGGGGAAATAAAATTAAAATTAAATTAATTTTTATAGGTCCCCAAATTGGGCCGACCCCCTAACATGTTGGCCCTCCTTTGGGAAAGAAATTAAAAATAAATAAATATTATTTATGCTAAGAGGGCCGACCCTTTTGGAGAAGTCACCTCCCTTGGGTGAAGAGGCATTTTGGGAGATACAAATAAGAGGTTGTAAGAGGGTTTACAATCAATCAATTCAAGGAACATTATTTACATGAAGAGCAGAAATAAAAAGCTATTTGAGCAGATCTATGAGACATATGCGAGCAGATTTATAGCAGCAATTTTGTAAGAAGGAAAGAAAAAATAAAGCAAGATCATTGTGACTTTATGTGCAGAATTAGTGAAGAATATATTGCAGATTTATGAGTAGATGTATGGCAGATTTTTAAGCAGTTGAGAGGGCAGATCTAAGCAATTGCAAATAAAATTATTATATTGTTCCTGTGGAGGTTGGAGCTTCCTATTTGAGGAGATCAAGAGGTTAGAGCCTCTTATTGAAAGAGATTGTTGTCTCTTGTTAGGTTGATGCTCAGTGGTGGGGATTGGAATCTCCAGTGGGTTGGTGCCTACGAAATTTATAAGAAGATTAATATGAGCAATATTTTGCCATGGTTTTCTCCCATAAAGGTTTCCACGTATAATTGTGTGTCTCTTACATATGTGCTTACTTGCTAGATCTTACATGTATGGTAATTGTTATGGATGTTTAAGTTTTGAAGTAATATGTTTTGATTATTTAAGTTGTGGAAAGTAAAGTTTTTGATTTATACTGATTCACCACCCCTCTCAATATAAGTGTTTGTTTCATCAATTGGTATCAGAGCGGGTTCCCTTGAAGTTAGCCTAACCACTTGAAGGTAGATCTTGGAAGCACACATGGCCGAAGGATATGGATTCTCCTCAAATAGGGCACCACTATTTGATGGATCGAATTATGTTTTTTGGAGTAGAAGGATGGAAACTTACTTGAATGCTCTTGGGTATGATATTTGGAGATCCGTTCAAGTTGGTTATACTCCTCCTACAACCACATTAATGGATCAAGATGAAAAGAAGGCAAGTGAAAACAATGCCAAAGCCAAAAATGCGATCTTGTGTAGATTTTCCAAATCAGAATTTGTGAAGGTTATGCATTACAAATCAGCTAAGGACATGTGGGATAAGTTGAAAAATATATATGAAGAAGACGACAAGGTTAAGAGGGCCAAGCTTCAAACCCACAGTAGACAATTTGAGAGTTTGAATATGAAGGACGAAGAAGATATCGCTGCCTACCTGCTTCGTGTGGATGAAATCGTCAACACTATCCATGGTCTTGGAGAAAAAGTTGAGGATGCAATAATTGTGCAAAAGGTTTTAAGATCTCTCCCCATAAGATTTGATGCAAAAGTTTCCGCCATCGAGGAAATGAAGGATCTAGACACTTTGAGGATGGACGAGTTGTATGGGATCCTCACGGCATACAAAATGAGGATGGAGAAGGAGAAGTCATCAAAACGAGAAGCCGCCTTCATAACATCTAAGAAGATGAAGAATAAAGGATATATATCGAGTGAAAATTCAAGTGATGAAGAAGCACACTTTGTAAGAAGGCACAAGAAAGGATCCGACAAACATAAAGGTAAGTCTACTCTTAAATGCTTTAATTGTGGTAGATTAGGTCATTTTGCTTCTAAATGTCCACAGGCCAAGAGTGAAAGTAGTGAAGAGGAAGAAGAATACTACAAAAGGAAAGGAAGGAAATATCATCATAACAAGAAAAAGAGTGCACGAGGGACGCAAGAAAAGAACTTCCAAATGCATAAAAAGAGTCTCTACATTCAAGAAACACGTAGCTCATCCGAAGAAAGCAGTGGAAGCTTCTCCGATAGTGATCAAGAGGAGATAAACTTTATGGTGATGGAGGTAAAGGAGGATGAAGACAAAAGAAAAGGCGAAATAGATTTGAAAGAAGAACATACCGAAGATGATGAAGAAGATGATCTTGAAAAGGGACTCTAATTTGCTTATAATAAGATCGAGAAGCTCGAGAGAAGGAATTTGAGACTAAAGTCACGACTTCAAAAGGATAGCGGAACTAATGTAAAATCATCTCAAAGTCTTGAAGAATCGGAAAGGATGATCATGGATCTAAAGGTTCAAATTGAGGAAGCAAAATGAATTGAAGAAGTGGTAAGATATCAACTGAAGGCAAAGGAATTAGAGTGTGAGAAGTTGGAGCTTGAAGTTGTTTCCTTAAGGAAGGAGTTGGAAAAATCAAGTAATCGATTAAATTGGAGCATGAAGTTCGAAAAGAGCTCTGAAATTCTAGAAAATATTATAAACTCCCAAAGATTGCCTTTTATTGTTACACCTCGAATTTTGATTTGCAAATAACTTTTAACTTTTATGTTAAAAACATGTTTTTATGGGGTCCCCAAATTGGGCCGACCCCCTAATGTGGTGCGCCCTCCTTTGGGAAAGAAATTAAAAATAAATAAATATTATCTATGCTAAGAGGGCTGACCCTTCTAGAGGAGTCACCTCCCTTGGGTCAAGAGGCATTTTGGGAGATATAATTAAGAGGTTGTAAGAGGGTTTACAATCAATCAATTCAAGGAATATTATTTACATGAAGAGCAAAAATAAAAAGCTATTTGAGCAGATCTATGAGACATAAGTGAGCAGATTTATAGCATCAATTTTGTGAGAAGGAAAGAAAAAATAAAGCAAGACCGTGGCATCTTTATGAGCAGAATTATTGAAGACTATATTGCAGATTTATGAGTGGATGTATGGCAGATATGTGAGCAGTTGAGAGAGCAGATCTAAGCAATTGCAAATAAAATTATTATATTGTTCTTGTGGAGTTTGGAGCCTCTTATTGAAAGAGATTGATGTCTCTTGCTAGGTTGGTGCTCAGTGGTGAGGATTGGAGTCTCCAGTGGGTTGGTGCCTATGAAATTTGTAAGAATATTAATACAAGCAATATTTTGACGTGGTTTTCTCTCGTAAGGGTTTCCACGTAAAATCGTGTGTCTCTTATGTGTGTGCTTACTTGCTAGATATTGCATGTATGGTAATTACTACAGTTGTTTTAAGTTTTGAAGTAATACTGTTGTGATTATTAAAGTTGTAGAAAGTAAAGTTTTTGATCTATACTGATTCACCCCCCCTCTCAGTATAAGTGTGTGTTTCATCAACAAGGTCTTATGCAAGATTGCAGCAAAGGCCTATGAGATAGAGCTTCCTGAAGGTATAGATATTTCACATATTTTTAATGTTGCTGCTTTGTACCAATACCATGAAGGGTAAAATTGTGAAGAAGGAGGTATGGATCCTGATGAGTTGAGGGAAGAATGGGTACAACAAATGCTTAAGAAAGAAAGAGATGAAGTTGAAACTGTCATAGATTTTGGAACAGCCAAGAAGGCAAGAGGGAAGGAGTACAAACAATATTTGATCAAATAGAGAAATAAGACGGTTGAAGAGATGACTTGGATGCACACATCTAAAGTGGCCATGCGAGGAATCTCGATTCCAAAACTTTTCAAATGTTCGTGAGTTGCAAACTCATGGAACATTTTCATCTACTTGGATTGTCAGATGCAGGAGCCATTCTAGGGTTTGTGTAATCCTACACAACAAAGAAAAAAAGATTATTCTAACAGTTTTGGGTTTTCTTCCAGATATTTGGTGTTTGTTGCATGTCTATTCATTGTCTTTTTGCTGTTCCATTTGTTGAATCTCCTTGAAAATTTGAGCATACTTATAGCTGGGCATTTTCCTTTCAATTCCTCCAACACCTGTTCATGGGAAGAAGGCTCCTCAATGCTGTAACATTGTAATTTTGGAAGGCTCCTCAATGTTGTAACATTGTAATTTTCGAAGGTGGCCTGTCGTTCCATGTATAGCCAACCCCACTCACTCTTTGACAGTTGACCACATCAATTTCAAAAGAATGTACTATCGGAAGCTGCTCATAACGTGGCGGCTGCTCATAACGCAGCGGATGCCAGTTACTCTTAACTTGGCGATGGCAGCAGTTTTCAGAGATTCTCCTATTTTTAGCATACCTACAGCAGCCTTTAGCTACATGGATCATGGGAGGCATCAATCCAAAATAATAATTATTATTTTGTTTCAGGATACAATTGATATGAATATGGGTATTCAATACACACATTGAATGACTGCTGGACAAAAACTCCTGATTTGGAAAGCACAACAGACAGTGTTGGTAGACAAGCATAACTGGAAAATGGAAATTCTAGTGACATAGGAAATACAGTTTCCATGCAACATGAAGAAAGATTACTTCTAGATTGTCAGGAAGAATGTAATGGTCAATGAGACTTAGTTGATGGTTGTTGGAAAACTTTACAATTAGAGGACTCTGAAAATCCTGGACTGCCAACATTCAGGAATAAGGAGAGCTAGTTGCAAGTTTTGAAGTTGAATCACTAGGAACAGTCTGAAATCATTTTAAATTTATTTTGCTGTCATCACAGCCATGTAACTGGATTTGAGTTTTAGTATGACATTCTAAAAAGGTTGTATTTGATTTATTATTGTTGTTTGTAATCCCCAGTTATTTGTTCTACCTTATTGTTGTTATAGTTGAATGTCGCATTTAGATGCTTCAAGTGTTCAGCTGCCTTACTCGGGAAATTTGAGACTTGACTGCAGTAAAGCTGCAAATAAGCACACTCATTAAGAGATAATTTGATATTTTTATTTTGTTATCTCAGTAACATGATGTCTTGAATTAACTTCATTAGGAATCCTTGGAAAAATTAAATGCTCTGATAAAAAATTGTTTTAACTGTTAAGGTACTCTTTTATACATGTTACACAAAGTTCTCTTTCAGGTCTTTTAGAGGGCAAGAAAATGCATGAATACAAAATGGAACCCCTAGAAGTGCACTAAAATCCTAGGAATGATATTGAAGAAAGAAAATAACATGGTGAGGAAGACAAGGGGCTGAGGAGAAGGGATGATCCCTATGGAACATAGATATGCATTCATATATGCATACAATGACACAAACTAAAAGATAGAGAGACAGAGAGAGAGAGTCTAGGGGTTGTGGTGAAATGGTAATGGGAGGCACTTGTGAGAATGTAAAGCAGGCTCAATTCCTTCTTACATACTTGTGACTTGAATTCAATTGGTATTTTGCTAAGTTACCAATTTGGGTTTGGTTTGGGGGTAGAGGTACAGTGCTTTGCTCATTGTTTTAGACAAGTTCAGTATAGCCTGTGTATTGCCATACAGAAACTATATAAAATGTTAAAATATCAAAAAATAGCCATAATTTAACAAAATAAAGAAAGGTAAAAAGAGTCACTTTTTATCGTGCTTTATGTTGTCAGTGTTGTTAGGGTAGTTGCTTTTAGAGTTTAGGATAGTTTTTTGACATTTTTCTGTTTTTTCATTATGCTTTTTAGGGGAGCTGGGCCATGGGGCCCTAGATATTCACCCAAGGTGGGACCAAGGCAGGATCTCTTCCCTTTTATATCTTAGATTTATATCTATAGATATCAAGTTACTTTATCAAAGTCATTATGCAATACCACTCAACCAACATTTCTAACGTTGTTTATTTTAATCATCAAGTATTTCTAAACATTTCATTGCAACTGCTGGACATTATTGTTATGCAATTTTAGTTGCAAATACAATGATAAGTTACTGGTTTCCAATGGCAAGACATCCCTTATCGATTCCTTTTGCTCATATAAATTAAAAAAACAATATCTTCCAATTAAGTGGTTATGGGGGGGAAGGAAGAAGCAGCACTAGTCTAGTATCATGTATATGCCCTAAATGGTGTCCAAAAGTTGAGCAAGAAACTAAGAAATGAGCTTTCTCGCGATTAAATAAATTTCCAAACCTCCGATGTTGATCCCATTCATGTCCAGCAACAGATTTTAGCATGGCCACCAATTGCTGTTGTATGAAATCAATGATTAGAAATGTACATATCTAAAAGAAATTAATCAAAGAAAAACTCCACTTCAATGATGATTCACCAAGCTCAAAATGCAACATACCAAAAACCAAAAGAAAATTAATAGCTGCAATGTAAGAATGGAAATATTAACTGCACTTCAAGATAAGTGAAAATTTGCTCTGAATTTAAAAGCTAATGGTAAAAATCTTACGTAGAAATTCCACCTTAACTGTAGAAGTAAAATGTATATTAACTCATTTTTTCTATTGCATGGAATGTTTAGTAACCAAAAAGCTACATGATGGAAACCTTCTTATGCATCCAATTAAATCCAAAGAATGATGATGTCTTTGTTAGAATAAAATTATCTAATCATAAGTCACATAGATTAGTTGGCTGGGTGGTCGGATGGTTGGTTTCTCCCAAGCAGTTTTGGCAGTTATTTGTTACTTATATGTACTTTGTACATTGATTGTATGAATTAATGGAGCATGAATGCCGCTGTTTTCAATGTCTATGTTCAATAACTACGGTCCTACACAATGGCTCTAATAAGTGGTATAAGAGCTATTCCATTGCTTTTTCTGTGTTATCCTAGTTGTAGTAGTCTACAATGACACATTCATGTTGGCAGCCATCTCCCCTGTAGTAGGATTTTTTGCTAAGTAATTCATTGTTGGGCATCACGTATGGAACTATCTCCATATGTTTACAGTTCTGCCTTCTAGAGGTTGCCCACTCAAAATGACACAGCTTTTGCACTTTTATTATCGACATTTTTGGCCTCCCGCTGTAATCTCCCCGTTTTCTGCCCTAAATCCACCCTATTTTAATAGTGTTTTTAAACACTAGTATATATATTATATAATTTTAAAATATAATTAATATAATTAAATAAATAAAATAAAATAAGAATACTCTATTGGGGTCAGCCAAGATTGGAGGGAAATAAAAATATAAAATAAAATATAAAAAATAAATAAATAAATAAAATTAAAAAATTTAATTAAATAAAATAAAGGAGGTCAGCCTTGTTAAGGTTATTTTGGGAGGGCTATAAAAGAAAGTAGAGTGCAAGTCATTTGGCATCCATTCATATCATATTTTTCATTTGGAGATTCTTCTCTTTGGCTGCAACTTTGGTTGGGCTTAATTCCAAGGACAAAATCCCTTGTGAATTCGATGAGTTGGACAAAAACCTAACTCATCTTGTGGAGGACTCATAACGGAGTTCTATTTGCACTCCATTAGAGACATTTGGAGGTTGGAGCAGCATTGCATAATCAGATTTGGAGCAAAATTATTGTAGCATTTTGTGAGCAGATTGCATTATGTTTTGCCCTAATTTGGAGCGCCACTTGGAACAGACCTGAGTGCCCACCATTGGAGGGTGATTTTGCATATTTGGAGCAGCAAACCCTAAGCACTTACCAAGGAGGAATTTTTCCCATCTAGGGTTTGATATTTGAAGACTATTTTGCATATATTTGGTATGTATAATCATAGTTTCAGATCTGATTTGTAGAGCAGAAATCTAGGCTTATGTTTAGCATATTTGAGCACCTGAGTTCTTTGTAAAATCAGTCCAGAATATCCAGTTTTGTAACAGCAGAAGTTATCTACAGAAAATCAGATCTATATTTTGCATTTGGATGCCCTATCTTGTGTTTTTCATGGTGGATTTCATGTTTGATATGAATATCAATTGGTAGCATCATTTGGCATGTTTATTTGTCATGTTTGGGAACTTGTATGTTCGTTGTGAAATTTTGTTTGAAATCAGAATTAGGGTTTGAGCAGAAATAAAAAATCAGAATTTTAGGGCAGATCCCATTGGGGATATTCCAATGGTATCAGAGCCATGTATCTTGCCAGCCTATTGGGTATGTGATTTAGAAGTCATTTAGCATCCATTCATATCATATTTTTCATTTGGAGATTCTTCTCTTTGGCTGCAACTTTGGTTGGGCTTAATTCCAAAGACAAAATCCCTTGTGAATTCGATAAGTTGGATGAAAACCTAACTCATCTTGTGGAGGACTCATAACGGAGTTCTATTTGCACTTCATTAGAGACATTTGGAGGTTGGAGCAGCATTGCATAATCAGATTTGGAGCAAAATTATTGTAGCATTTTGTGAGCAGATTGCATTAGGGTTTTGCCCTAATTTGGAGCGCCACTTCGAGCAGACCTGAGTGCCCACCATTGGAGGGCGATTTTGCATATTTGGAGCAGCAAACCCTAAGCACTTACCAAGGAGGAATTTCGTCCATCTAGGGTTTGATATTTGAAGACTATTTTGCATATATTTGGTATGTATAATCATTGTTTCAGATCTGAATTGCCTATGAAGAGTACAATACACTTCCAGCAGAGGTTAGGAATGCAATCACCTTGAATCCATTTATGAATCAGCGGAAGGATAAGAAGAAAAACAAGCAAGGGAGGAAACCAAAGAAGCATGAGCAGCCAAGTGTTCAAAACATCTTGAATCAAATGATGCAAAGTTTTATGCAGTGACAGCAACAGTTGCTTACATCCATTGGTCAAATGTCACAAAACAGGATAACATGAGAATACATGCAGATATCAAAAAATTGAGGAAAGAGACAGAAAAATCAAAAGTTATCATTGAAGAAAGGTTAGAGAAGGAAGAAGTACTTGTTTGTGACTTGCAGCTTACAAGTAATTACAAGGGGTGCTCTACACAGAGATGCTTCATCTCTTCATGTGTTGCCGAATGTGATGATATCAAGATTTGGGATCTAGGTGGTAGTATGCTTATCATTGCTTGTGGGCAAGCAATTCCAGGAAGGGAGGATTGTAATGTCCCCTTTTTCTGCCCTAAATCCACCCTATTTTAATAGTGTTTTTAAAAACTAGTATTTATTATATAATATTAAAATATAAATAATATAATTAAATAAATAATAAATAAAATAAAATAAGAATACTCTATTGGGGTCGGCCAAGATTGGAGGGAAATAAAAATAAAAATAAATAAATAAAATAAAATAAAGGAGGTCGGCCTTGTTAAGGTTATTTTGGGAGAGCTATAAAAGAAAGTATAGTGCAAGTCATTTGGCATCCATTCATATCATATTTTCATTTGGAGATTCTTCTCTTTGGCTGCAACTTCAGTTGGGCTTAATTCCAAGGACGAAAACCCTTGTGAATTCAGTGAATTGGACGAAAACCTAGCTCATCTTGTGGAGGACTCATAACGGAGTTCTATTTGCACTTCATTAGAGACATTTGGAGGTTGGAGCAGCATTGCATAATCAGATTTGCAGTTTGGAGCAGAATTATTTTAGCATTTTGTGAGCAGATTGCATTATGTTTTGCCCTAATTTGCAACGCCACTTGGAGCAGACCTGAGCGCTCACCTTTGGAGGGCGATTTTGCATATTTGGAGCAACAAACCCTAAGCACTTACCAAGGAGGAATTCACCCATCTAGGGTTTGATATTTGAAGACTATTTTGCATATATTTGGTATGTATAATCATAGTTTCAGATCTGGTTTGTAGAGCAGAAATCTGGGCTTATGTTTAGCATGTTTGAGCCCATGAGTTCTTTGTAAAATCAGTCCAGAATATCCAGTTTTGTAACAGCAGAAATTATCTACAGAAAATCAGATCTATATTTTGCATTTGGATGCCCTATCTTGTGTTCTTCATGGTGGATTTCATGTTTGATATGAATATCAATTGGTAGCATTATTTGGCATGTTTATTTGTCATGTTTGGGCACTTGTATGTTTGCTGTTATATTTTGTTTGAAATCAGAAAATAAAAATCAGAAATCAAAATTAGGGTTTGAGCAGAAATAAAAAATCAGAATTTTAGGGCAGATCCCATTGGGGATATTACAACTGCCATCACGTAAATATCAGATCTTCTGTTTGCAACATAATTTGCTTGCATCCTGGAATAATTTACTGCTATTATTTTTGTATTCCTCAATTATGTCAAACACATGATCAAATTACTGTTGCTTTCCAGAGAATTTGATCATTTTAAATATAATATTTTCATAACAATAGACTCCAATGTATACAAATGACGTAAAAAGGCCAATGATAATATCCCGCTGATGTTGTCATTGTGATTGTTGATGATGATGTGAATAAGCCATGAAAGAAGCCTTATGGGAAGAAACTCCCAATAACAACAACCTGCTCAAATGCCTATAGAAGACCTCAGAAAGGACTAAAAAGCAGTTGATGTAGCTAAAAGATACATAATATTGTTGGATATGTGAGAGGGCACCAAACATTGTGAACCTTATAAAAAATTATTTCTTTCTTTTCCCCTAGAATTACCAATCAATGTAAACAAGCTAGAACAACATTTAGAAGTAGAACCACAGATGTAAAAAAAAATGATTGACATTCAAAAATAGAAACACAAAGCATCCATAAAAGGAAATTTAGATGAAGAAGCCTTGAAAAGTGATGTAATCTGCTACATTTCAGTCAAACATGGTAGAGCAATGGCCATTTCAATCAAAATAAAAGGAATAAACCCATTATTTTAGTAAATCTATTTTGATAAGCTAAAAAGAAGACTATTACCAATGTACACTGAGAACACAACCCTAGGGTTTTCATGGCATTCCCCAAAACAATGACATCTTGCAAGCAGCAAGACAAGACAAAACATCCCTCAAAAATCTTCGATGATCAAGCCCCAACAAGGGGCCGTCTTGTTGGAAATAGGATGCCATTTAATTGCAATCCTAAACATTATTTATTTCACGTATCTCCTAAGTCCTTGGAAAGTGTTCTCAAACAATAGGATTAGAAAGAGATTAATTTTGAATGAAATAATCATGTTAATTGACATTTGTAATTAATTCTAAATGATAGGAGCATGCGAGGGCGTCCAAGATGAGTTCCTAAATAATAGGAGCACATGGGGCGCCCACATGGAAGGTGGAACTCACCTTGAGTTTAGTTAACTGTTTGGAGAAAAATATAACACTTTTGTAATGCATGTAAAGATCCTAGAAGTTAGGGATTGATGTTTACATACATGAAGCTCAATTCAGTTCAGTTCATATCAGTTTAGTTCAGTTCAATTCAATTCAGTTCAGTATCAGTTCAGTTCAGTTATGGTTCAGTTATCTTCAGTTGCATGTAGTTAGTTTCAGTTGAATGCTAGTTGACTTCAATTGACTTGGAATGCATGACTAATGACTTGAGTTGCATGACAGATAACAGGTGATACATTCAATTAAGTGGGGATGATCAATCATGCATAATATTTGCATGAATGGTGGAGAGATATGTTTCAGTTAATAGAGAATGACTTGGACCCACCTTGGGCGCCCAAGTTGGCTTCTTGGAGTTAACACTTTTGCATGCTAAGATATTTCAGAAGGTTGAGTTAAGTGGGCCCATTCTTGGGCGCCTACTTTGAGGATAAGCTTTGAAGATATCTTCGGAATAAAGGTTGAGTTATGACTTCAGTTTGGGACGCCCAAATGGATGAAGGAGTTGATTTGTCATTGTTCTTCACAGTAGAACTCTACTTGCAAGAGATAGGCGTAGGTTTTTGGTGATAAGCTTTGAGCTTTGTAATTGTAACTCTTTGGAGTTTACAAGGTTCATTATTGCCTATTTATCTCAAGCAAGTTGAAGAGAGTTTGTATCAATTTTTATTGCAGGTTGTGAAGAAGATTTGTTGAAGGCAAAAGAAGCATCTCAAACAAGGATTGGAATTATTGTAATCTTATTCTGAGATTAAATAATACATTGATTCTTGGTGGAGTTTTTTCCTGAAAGGGTTTCTCCACGGTATATGTTGTGTATCTTCTAATATCCTGTCTAATTCTTCTAAAACCTTTTGTCTTCATTCTACAAATGATAAAATGAATTAATTAGATAATCACCCACAAAGAAATTGTAACAAAGAACACTTATTTAGATCAGCAATCATAAAGTTTTACAAAGTATTAAGCTACATAAACACCTCAATTTTCAACACGTCTTTGAGATGCCCCTATAGAGCAAAGACACTACCCTTTAGGGGGTTCCCCAACAAACCTTGATGCTCAAGCCCCAACAAGGAGCCATCCCTAAGATGCCCCTACAAAGCAAAGACATTACCCATTAGGAGGGCATCCAAGGATGCCCTATTGTCCCTATCATCTAGACATCCCCCAACCATAATAGGGACAACAAAGCATGCTGGTCAAAATAGTCCATTTTAATTTGAAATTTTGAAAAAATAGATTAACAAAGTTGTAAACCTATACCTAGGCCTGAAATGGGAGCCCACCAAGGCACCAAAACTAAAATAACCTATTAAAAAGCATCATGCATGCTCGTCCACAATCACCAAAAGAGAAGAAAAGGAATATAGGAAAATAGAAAAAGACAAAGACGAAGATGAAGAAGACGAACACCAATCCCTTGAGGTATGTTCCCAATTCCCATTAATAAATCTTCTTTCCATTTTCAAGTTTTTACTTCGAAGTTCAAACTAAATGAAAATCATTAATGACACTACTTTTCTCATAAACAATAAAATATTAAATAATTTTAATAGGATCGCACAATTTTGTGTACCCTCTATTTTTGTGCCTCATGCAACTAGAGAAAATTTCTTAGCATTTTTTTAATTTTTTTAATTTAACAACTACCAAATAGCCAAGCAAAAGACTAATATATGCTATAAGAAGAAGGTGCCTCCTAACAAACTTGAATTCTACTAAAGAGAGAAATAAATCAGCTTTGCTAGTTGATATTTTTATTTTCAATTTTCTTAAACATTCACTTCCACATTTATTTCATAGAGAGGTCAATAAGGAATACCCAAGTATTTAACATTAGTCAACTCCATTGCCAATTTCAAATGTTTAACCACTAAAGAGGAGAATCTCTCCAACTAGCACAATTGATTTATTTTCAAAATCTTAGTCCCAAAAGCTTGACAATATATGTTAAGTCTATCGATCACATTATCAAAAATTTCCTTAGACAGTTCAAAAAATAATAATCATCAACAAATATATAAATCAAATTATCTTTGTTTGGCAAAAAACTCCTTTCACTAGAGGACTGATTGAATTAGATCTCAAAATATGTTATAAGGCATTAGAGGCAATAATAAACAATAAAGGTACTAAAGGACACCCTTGATAATCTTTGCAGAGAGAATGGCTCAATTAATGAACCATTGATATCCATCTATGCTTGAGCATCATTAAAGAGCTTCTCAACCATAATCAAAAATTTGGGAGCAACACTAAAAGATTCCAGCACTAACAAGATGAAAGACCACTCCACTCTATCACATGCTTTTTCAAAATTAACGAGTGTCATACACACATCCTACATAAACTTTTTTGCCCATTCAAGCTATTCCTAACTGGGGATCAAATTGTCAAGAATGAATCTACCTTATACGAAATCAGTTTGAGTATCAAAGATTCCTTTTGGGAAGATATCAATGAGCATAAGGGCCAATACTTTAGTAAGAATTTTAAGTGACACATTAACAAGAGTTATCCATCTCCAATTTTTTATAAGAGATCTGTCCCCCTATTTTTGAAGCAAAATAATGATACCCCTATTTGTCTATTATCCAAGGAACAATGCTCAATGGCTTCATTATATACTTCAATCAAATCATCTATGATCCAATCAATATTACTTTTGTAGAATTCGAATGGAAACAATCAGCATCTAGAGATTTTCCATTTTCAAAAGACCTTATTGTTCTTTCCAATTCATCCATAGCATCTTCTTTACTAAGTTTCTTGGGAATAATCTTTGCACAAAGGTCTCTAGCTTCCTTGCTTTGGTAGTTATTATCACCCATCCCGGGAAGGCCCAGTGCTTCACCTCTGTGAGCATCCCCTAGATGCAATGAGTGCTAAGTGGATCATTCATTATCATGAGAGATGGGTTCTTGTGAACCACTACTCATGAAACATGGGTCAATGAGTTTGACTCGTAAAACTTCACGGTTGAATCCTGACAGCAATATCATAATTTGACACACTGTGGAAGATACCTCCTACTTATCTATATTCTTCATGTCTACTCTTCTCAAAAAAATTCTTTCCTTGGTGTCATGTCCCCTTTCCAAGCATAAGTCATAAGGAGATCTTTAGCATATTATTTAATTTTTTGTGGGCTAATAGGGTGGTGCAAGGGAAATCATTTAATAATTTGACTTTAAGTTGTCCAAAAAGTAACTTTATGATTCATTCATAATAAGGCAACATATGTTTTATTATTAAAAAATGTTTTAAAAAAAGAGGGACAAAAAGTGTTGTTAAAAAAGGAATCCAAAGGTAATAATATTAATTAAAAGACTTTCTAGAAACTTTTCAAAAACAAAGTTTTTGAGGAAAAAGGAGAAAATAAGAAAATAATATTATTTTTCTTTAAAAAGCCTATATAAGGAGTTGAGTAGTGGAGAAGGTTACCAATTCATTTTATCATATTCATTTCTTTTGAGATTGAACATTCTTCAT
This sequence comes from Sequoia sempervirens, assembly GCA_007258455.2. NCBI lineage: Eukaryota > Viridiplantae > Streptophyta > Pinopsida > Cupressales > Cupressaceae > Sequoia > Sequoia sempervirens. The sequence continues at coordinate 94,378 of VDFB02261309.1, read as the reverse complement.
TTTTTTTTCCTAGCATGAAAACTCTAACATGTGTTGGAGCAACTCATACTAATGAGGGTTCATAACTAAGGTTGGTCACTACCTTTGTTGGTGCAAATAAATGCATGTTAGGAATGTTGGTCTGCAACCATATCATGTTTAAGGTGAATTGCAACCTTTGTTGCTGGCAATTAATTAAAGCTTTTAGGCTGCCATGCATGATATAAGGTGCTGCAAAATATTTCAAAGGATATCTACCTCTCCTTTACTTGCTTCTATGCAATCGTACAACATTGGGGACTAGTTATATTGATTTTATTAGCTGACCTCTTTCTTACATTTTACTTTAGAATTTATGTTTTTTTGACAAATTTTACAAACTAGGTGGTTCTCCACCAATTTAGAATAGAATAGTTTCAGTATTGTAAGTTTGAATGGCTATGCTGCCATGACATTAGTAACTTAATGTCATTTTCAATATTCTAATGTTTATCTGTGTGGTTCACCACTAGATTTAATATTAAGTTTGTAGTTTGTTCTAGAAGTCTTGCAATTTTGAGTTGTGTGGCTTGCCCCTAACAAGCATTTTACTATAATATCATTTTAATCCATTCACCATATGCTCTCATTGTGCCCACATTGGGATCTTGGTGATCAAAAGGTGTTTAAGAATTCATGCTCGTTCATTGTTAAAGAAAAATAAATAAATAAATTTTCAATTTGAGACATTACAGTTGAAATTTATAATAGCTTCAATGGGGCAATGATCTGACATTGTAAAAGGAGAAATTTGGAGAAAGTTACTATTCTCAACCATTTCAAAACTAAAAAATATTTGTGAACATAAAAATCTATCTAGTCTTGAATAGACCCTATTACCAACATTTTGGTTGTTGCAACACATATACCAAATACCCTTGCTATTAGCTCTTTTATTTTCAAGGTGGGCCATCAAGTTCAAAATCTTTTTAGCTTTAGCCCAAAACTACAATTCATTTTCTTTCCAAGGCTTAGGATTCCACTAATTTAGTTTTCTTTATGTTCAACCTTATTTAGTCACCTCCTATAACCCAAGGAGCATTGGGGAGGGATGAGGAAATCCCTTTTCATAACCCACTTCTCTCCCTATAATTATTTGGGGCACATATCAAGCATATATCAAATTTGATATCATCTTTATTGACAATCACCCAAACAACCCTATTACAAGAACATCCAAACTCACTAATCAAGGAAACCACATGGGAAGACACAGCAGTTAAGGTGATGTACTCACTTAGCAATAATATTTAGCATATTTTGAATATAAGAAACTGATATTGCTAATCTAATTATTGGTGTAATGCTTTCTTTAGTGTTATAACGATGATAATGATGTCGATATTGACTTAAGAACCAATAATAAATGCAAATGTATTTGATTGCTAAAAGATTGTCTTCTGAGTGTTTGCAAACTTGCTAGGGAGGTAGGCTTGAGGTAAGTGGTGCCTAAAAACCCCACTTAACAATCTGCTGCAGCCATGGAGGGGTGGGGGTCCCACTTAACAATCCGCTACGGCCATGGAGGGGTGGTAGGCCCGGGACACTTATAAGCTCCGCCGACCTTCCCCAGTAAGTTAAGTGTCTTCCAAGGTGATGACGTGGGTAGAGAAAGCAAGTACAAGTGTTTCCACTAAGCATGCCGCTCCGAGGATGGAATGGTCCTAGTTGGACGTTCAACTCAGAGCCAAGGAGTGGGTTGTCCTGATCGGATACTTGTGCTCTTGGGCTTAGATAAATAGTTAGATGGATAGCTTTAATGGATCTACCCATGCCACTCCTCATATGTCTTCATTATTGCTTTATGATTATGCTTATATTTTGGATATCTAGATATTAATGCTAACAGATATGTTGTTAATATGGTGAATATAGGGTTCAAATCTAGGGTTATTGAATTAGGAGAACACTCATTTGGAAAGAAGAAACCATAACCCTAATCAACAAGCGAAACCTAGGGCAAACAAACGAGTTCTAGGGCAAGGCCGGGTAAGGGACAATACACAAATTATTATCAATTATTTGCAACACATTTCCTATTGAATTCTTATATTGTGCAAGTTGTTTCATTACAAGTGGTATGAGAGCATGATCTTGGCAATCGGAGGGCAAGAAACAAGGCAATTTTTTATTTATTTTGGAGGGCAAATTGTAAAGTGCATATCTCTCAATTTTAAAAAAAAAATCCTGATTTTTAAAAGGTTTTTTAAGGCCATATCAAAGCTACTTCAGTATAGATTTAAAGTTGTATGGAGCAGAATTCAAAAAGTCATTGCAAAATTAAGTTTTCCACCAAATTGACTCCTAGGGCTGCCAATCAACAATTTTTTTCCTAAATTATGGACAGTTGAACAAAGGGGGCATTGATCCACTTGAAATCTTGAATTGGAGGCATTTGGAGTTGTTTCAATAAGTTATTGCAATTTTAGGGTTTTTCTTAGTTCACTCTATATGCTGCAATGTGTGGAATTTTTCAGATTTTTTAACATTTTTAGAAAGCTTGGAAAAAATAATTAGGGGTAGACTCTTTGAAATTTTAATTTTGGGGCTAAGAGATATTTTGAAATCATTCAATCAAGTTTTGGTTAACAAAAAGAAAAAATTTGCACTATATGGTTGGACCATAAGCTAAAGGTGAGGGTAAGAATTCCTAAACTCTTGGTAAGACTCCTAACGAAGGTGATTCATTACTAGAGGAGATGGATACCATATTCATGAAAGAGATAAGGGATGAAACCAACAAGATGAAAGAGGATATGCAACACTTGCAATGAAAATTGAATACCATACATGGAAATATATCTAGCATCCATAGCATATTGGCAAACATCAATGTTTATTTCTAGAAGATATCATTCTCACAACCTAATGTTTCAAGAAATTAAGATGGATTTTCTAAGCCATTCAATCTAGATCTAAATGTTAGCACTCATATCGGATCTTAGAACCTATTACCAATGAAGAATATGCAAGGAGGAGGAGGAGACAAAGGTGGAGTAGGTGCAGGAGAAGGAAAAGACAAAGATGGAGAAGGAGAAGGAGAAGGAGAAGGAGGGGGGGAAGGAGGGGGGAGAAATCAAGCCAATAACAACTTACCATGCATTATAACTACTTGGAGAAATTCAAAAAGGATCACCTTCTCAAGGAGATCCTGATCAAGTGATTCAATCAATGTTACAGTACCATTTGTCATCCTTTAACCTCTTCTTCAAAGGCACACCAAAAGGTTAGATAAATGGAAGAGCACATTCAGCACCAACAAGAGGTACCATTTGGGGCATGGGGCCTAGCTCAATTGGCTAAAGCATCATGTTGTAGGCAAGAGCTCACGAGGTCTAGTCTCCCACCCGTCCCTGTGGTACCGGAGGACATGTCACACCAGCATCACTAGTCACGTGAAAAAAGTTTACCAGGCGCACTACAGTTTATAGGAGGGCTACCCGATTCCTGTAATCTAAAAAAAAGAGGTACCATCTAGTCTCAAGTAGAACAAAGCAAAGGCCCACAACATAATGAAGAGGCAAGTAGATCAATGCAAAATTCTAACATAAACAATGCTACCTAATCTAGATGTTATGGGAAGACCCATCTTGGAGCTTGGGTTAATTTTCCAAACACGCATGAAGAAGTTGAGGACTAAGAAAATCGCAAAGTACCTCATTAATTGGAAATATTTGCTTGTCGAAGTTATCACATGGGTAGATGAAGATTTTAGGCAAAAGTATCCACAATTGACCAACATCAAGGATAGTGCTTGTATGAAGAGGGGGCCATGCTACGCTTATGAGTAATCGGCTTGTGGCTACCTTAACTCATAATTAAGTTATATAATCATTAATATAGTCTTATATAAATAGCTAAGCCAACCTAGGTGGCATCCAAGGCATGAGTATGGTATATATAGGAGGTGGAGGTTAGTTATTATCATCATATGGAGTATTATGTTCTTATTGAAAACTATTGAAGGTATCCCCCTCAAAGTGGTTTAGGAGGTTGCCCCCTCAAAGTGGCATATTATTATCAAGTATTTGCAACGTATTTCCTATTATAATCTTCCATTGTGCAAGTTGTTTCATTATTGAAATTAAATTGAGCATAACATTAAAAAATCACAACCCAAAACAACAAACATGGCATATTAGAGAGAGTATCAATCAAACAAAGAAAACCAAGAATGGCAAAGCAAACTAATCAGAGTCAATCTTGAATGTAAGGACATTAGAAACCTATTGCCTAAATATAAACATTAGAAACCCTCCACACATCAATTTCATGACTACATATAATGATGGCTCTTAATTCTTTAGAATAATTGATTTCAAAGAACTACAAGGATTTGGATTTCCAATTTCAAATCATCATAGATACCATTAAGGAGAATGACCTTGACAATGTAGTACAAGTTGTGACAAATGTAGCATATGTGTATAGGACAGCGCAATAGTTATTGAAGCTACCTATAGGAATATCTATTGGACCCCTTGTTGTGTGCATGCCATGATCAATGCACTCAAGGACATAGGCAAAATTAAGCAAATCAAATAGATCATAGCTAATGCAAGAGATGTACATGTGTTTATTTGCAATCAACACACATTACAAGCACTATATGGTCCTTCTCTATGAAGGAATTTATCAAACCCATTGAAACCAAATATGCATCCTAATTTATTCTTTAAGAGGGGATGATTGAGTTGCAAGAGCCCTTATAGCTAATCATGACACAAGAGTTGAATTAGTGGACCAAGTCAATAATAGAGTAGGGGTTGAGGGTGAAGGAAGTGGTAGAGGGACATTTTTTGGTTGGGTGCCAAACACATAACCTCTATCGTATCCCTAGTTTTCATAGTGATCAGATATGAAGCCTCTAACACTCCCGACATTGAGGAGGTGTATGAGTACATCAATAGTATGCTCAACCAAATGAAAGTCATTTTTGACAAAGAAACCCCACATTGTTATCCTATAATAAGCAAGTTTAGCCTATCATTCAACAAAGGTGAAGCTCAATACTTCTCTGTACATGGGCACCTATACACAAAACCCGAAGTGGTATGTGCAAAGGCATGATACACATCTCCCATAGATAACTTGGAGATGAAGAGGGGCTTCATAAAAACCATTAAGAAGATGTACAGTACAAAATAAGTTGCATCAATTTAAGAGGAGTGAATAGGATTTGTCAAATTTAGGGGCTAAATGAGTTTGACAAAGATACAGAGGAGAACTTTTGGCATACAACCTAATGAATCAGTAGTAGTAATATGGACCTTAATCATTAGTAGACACATTAGCCATTCAGCTCTTATCATGAGCTTGTAGTTCCTTTATTATTAAGAGGAACTAGTTTATATATGACTTCATTAACTCTATAAAAAGGAAGAGACTTAGTTTTAGCTGAGCAAAGAAGCTTGTGGCTGTACACAGTGCCTTGCATCTCATAGATCGCAAGACAATTGAATACAAGGAAACTCCAACAAGAGGATGGGATGCGGTGCCTGAGGAGTTGACTCAATTGACAAGGACCAAGTTGTATATAGAGGGAAGGCCAAGGTAAGTTGCAAAAGCTAGATGAGTCGAGCAATTCCAACAATGAAGAGTATGCCACAGCCTTTGTATCACACAATGATATATATATCTATATATATATATATATATCAATATCAATTTATTGTCAAATTGTCAAACTTTGTATATATTTCAGCTTCTTTTACAACTATTGTTTACATAAATAATAAATTGTACCTTCTTTTTCTGTGCCTTGTAATTAATTATGTAGATCAATTTATTGTCAAATTGTCAAGCTTTGTATATATTTCAGCTTATTTTACAAATATTCTTTACATAAATAATAAATTGCATCTTCTTTTTCTGTCCCTTGTAATTAATTTTTTATATATTATTAATAGCCATCCCATCACTGTCCCCAAAATTCAGAAGAAAAAAAATGCCCTGAAACTCTAACTATAAATAGGATTTCCAAAGTAAAGTCTATTTACCAACAGATTGAGAAAACTATATGAAAACTTTCAGAAGAACAACTCCTTGCATTGGCAAGTTAGGGATAATTTTAATTTTCCATACAGTTTTAGAAGTTCGGAATTTTTGGTGAATCTTCTTAATACTAGATTATTATAGAAAAATCATTAAATGAATTCCTATTTCCTTAAGATTTTATATGTTTTCTACTAAAAATTGAATGCTTATCAAAATTAATATTGCTTCGGGAAATTTATGGACTGAATTAAAGCCGTAAACGCATTAAAGCTCTTTCAAGGCAGAAAATTGAGTTCAACTCCCAAAGATATATGATAAAGTCATGAAAATTGGCTACAATGCCCTAAGAAAGGAAGCCACTGGACACGCAAAGGGAAGTTACCAAAATCAAAAAAGAAAAAATAAATTATTTTACAGTAATTAAGGGAGTTAACAAAATTGGTAGAAAAACGAACCGGGTTATACTGCGTTTCTAAGGCAATTTTTCCGGGGCAATCCTTGAAAATCTTGACGCTCAGTTGACTTCTGCCGGACATTCTTGGAGGAGATGAGATGAGTGGAGATGATATGGCAGAAAAGGATGAGGCAGAAGCAGATGCGGCTGTGGATGATTGTTGGCGCTGGGCAAGGCTTCGAATGGCATCTTGTTCCAGGCAATCAAGCTCCTCCGCGCTCAAATTCCATTCTTCCTCCATGGACTTCGTTGTTGATATGTTTCTCCTTGCTCTCCACCACCTCTCGTGAATCACTCCCTTGACGCAGCGTGCAGCGAAGACTGCATTTGCTCGCATCCCTGTTTTGAACATCCCCCGCGCGGGCTATCACATTTTATATCCGCCGTATGAATGATTTCAATAACGTCCACTAGACCGTGTGACCAAGAGTTGGTCAAAAGACCACCGCAATGTAGGGAAAATTTTGGTCCATTTTTTTCATGCATTTGTCCATTACATAAGGTCAATTGCTAGATGATTTAGTAAATGATGTTGTTTGTGTAACAAAGGCCTCGATAGATAATTGATAACTTCAAATAAATTATGCATCTACTTACAAGGATCTAAACATGATTGAAACAAAACATTTGAATCAAGAAGATAATCATGCTCCATTACCAACAAGCTCACATTATGTTTGCAATAGGGAGAGAGGGAGAGAGAGGGATAGAAAAAGGGACAGACAGAAGGGGTGAGCGAGAGAGAGAGAGACTGGGGGGGTAAGCAGGTAGAGATAAAGTGGAAGTTAGAGATAGAGGTGATGATGGAGATGCAGAAGGAGAGGGATATGTAGAGGGAGAGATAAAGAGAGAGAGGAGATAGGAATAGATAGAGATGGAAGAGACAAATATATAGAGACGAAGAAAATGTGAAAGGGAGATATAGAAAGATAAAGATAGAGATGGGAAGTGATATACAGAAAGAGGGAGAGATAAAGGGGTAGAGAGATGGAGAGATAATGAGATAGAGATAGAGGGAAAAATAGAAGAAGAAATATGGAGAAATAGAGATAGAGAGGCAAAGAGATATAGATATAGAGGTCTAGGAAGAGGGTGAGGAAAGAGGGAGAGAGATGGAGGGATAGAGAGATAGAGTGGGGGAGAGGAAGATAGAGGTAGAGATGAAAATATAGTGAGAGAGGAAGAGAGAGACAAATGGATAGATATAGAGAGAGAGGTAGAGGGAGAGATAAAGATAGAGAGGGAGATGGAGAGGGATAGATAAAGAGGAAGAGATGGAGATAGTGAGATAGATGGTGAGATAGAGTGATATAGAGATGGAGACATAAGGAGATATGGAGAGAGTGGGAGAGGGAGATAGAGATAGAGAGATAGAGTGGGGGAGAGGAAGATAGAGGTAGAGATGAAAATAGAGTGAGAGAGGAAGAGAGAGACAAATGGATAGATATAGAGAGAGAGGTAGAGGGAGACATAAAGATAGAGAGGGAGATAGAGAGGGATAGATAAAGAGGAAGAGATGGAGATAGTGAGATAGATGGTGAGATAGAGTGATATAGAGATGGAGATATAAGGAGATATGGAGAGAGGGGGAGAGGGAGATAGAGATAGAGAGATAAACAAAAAGAGTAAAGTAGAGATAGGGAGATAAAGGAAGAGAGAAAGAGGGAGAGATAGATATATGGGAAGAGAAAGAGAGAGAGATAGAGATATATGGAAGAGAAAGGGAGAGGTGGAGATAGAGAGATAAGACAAGGAATAGAGAGGGAAAGAGAGAGATATAGAGAGAGAGAGGGGGAAGGAGAGAGAGAGAGAGATATAGGGAGGGAGAAAAAGGGAGTGTGTGTGTGTGTGTGTGTGTGTGTGTGAGAGAGAGAGAGAGAGAAAGAAATAGAGATAGGGAGGAAGAAATAGGAATGTGTGTGTGAGAGAGAGATATGGAGATAGGGATATATATATATAGAGAGAGAGGGAGGGAGGGAAGGAGAGAGAAATAGAGAGGATAGAGGTGAAGAAGAGAGATATAGAAAAAGGGAGCAATAGGGAGAGGGGGAGAAAGGGAAAGATAGGGATAGAAAGAGGGAGATATAGAGAGATAGATATAATGGGAAAGATAGAGGGGGAAGAGAGAGATGCGGGGAAAGGTAAGGAAATAGAGATAGGGAGAGACATAGAGAGGAAGATAGAGATAGATATAGAGATGGAGATGGAGCAAATATTTCACATCTTTCATATACATATTTCCTAGTGAATGTGGTTGCTAGGGGGCACCACAATATGCTCCAACAAAGGTATCAATGGAAAAGTGATAACCTCAAATCAACTATGTATCCACTTACAAGGATCCAAATACGATTGAAACAAAACCTGTGAATTGTGAAGATAATCAGGCTTCATTACAAATAGACTTATATTATGTTTGCAATAGGGAGAGAGGTAGAAAGAGGGAGAGGTGCAATAAAAAGAGGGAGAGAGAGGGGAAGAGCAAGAGAGAGAGACAAAGGGGTAAGGAGATAGAGATAGAGAGGAAGATATAGACAAAGATGGAGAGGAAGATGGAGAGGGACATTTATGAAGCAAAAACAGATTGATGAGCATAGAAATTTATTGCATGAAGAAGTGGCACTCAATGATCTTCAAAAGGCCAATAAACCCCATTTGTATGCGATCATGTTTTTCTATCTTTTGACATAAAGAGACCCTTCAAAAAAGTATCTCAACTCCACTTTTATATGGTTGGGAGTTGGAGTTATCTTTTCAAGTGGGCCCGTTTATTTTTCTTCTTATGATTATCTTCTCTTAATTATTTTTATTTAAATTAGTTTGCAATATATCTCAAATATATTTGGAATATTCAAAGGTTTTAGAAACGTATTATATTTAAATAGTGAGAATGATGATCTATTTTTATTATATCATTTATCAAAGTTTAATATTTTTGTATGATTGATCTTTATTTGATCCCAAATAATTTTGATGGATTGGATCACTTACTTGTGATAATTTAACCAAATGATAACTTCTAATTTAGATATTTGCTCCTTCATAATATTTAATCTAACATATTAAAATAAAAATACATAATCCAAATGATTTTTGTATATATAAAATAAATTATATTTATCCATATACCATTATTTTTCCCTTGATTAAGTATATCAATTGTTTTAGTTTAGTTAAAATATTGATTTTAGAAAATTAAAAAACTTAAAAATAAAAAATATGTAATTATTAATTTTAGAAAATAAGAAATACTTAAAAATTAAATAATTAAAATCACACTACAAACAAAAATAAATCAAATGTTCTATAATAAAGGTAAAATTATGATTTATAGTATAAGTTAGATGTACATCCTTTGTTCTCTTAAAAATAATTGTAATTTAAAAAATAATGTAAGAGCATGTAGATATTTGATCTAAAAAATGTTTAATTTTTTAAGTAGATCTCTTGATCACCTTAGTGAAGTCATCATTTCTATCTTGATCCTCTACATGAGATTCCATGGATTTTATTTTATCTATATTAAGACTTATGCATTAGCAATTAAAAAAATAACAATATTATCAAGTTGAACCATTTATAATTAATATAAATAGAAAGTAGATATAATTTTTATAATATATTTATTACTAATTGTAGACACCTAAAATTGTCTTAAGCATATCACACATCTTGATTTCACTTACTAACATCATTTTCCTCATTATCACCTAATTCCTCTATTTAATTAAATAATTATTTAGTTAAATTCACTTTATTCCAAGCTATTAATTGGATAATTAAGGTTATTTGATTAACTCATTATTTTTATGCTAATAATCATTTTTGATTAAATAATTCCCAATTATTTAATTAAAAATCTTAATTCCCCTCATCCTCACAATTAAATAATTTTCATAAGTGTTTAATTAACTAATTTTCCTCCAACTCTCCAACTTGCACAAAGAATATTCCTTAGAGAATATTCTCAATTCAAATTCAAATTCTTCCCTCCAATTCAAAACATCTCCAACCTATTTCCATGAAATTAGAGATATTTTGGGCTCTCATGAATCCTCAACCATTGATCCTTCTTAATTCTCACCCATCTCCTTGATTTCCTCTCATCCATCAATCCTTAGATCAAATCTTGATTGTTGATCAAAATTTCAAAAATCTATAAAACAAGCCTTCATCTACATGCAAATCATTCACAATCCACATAAGCATAGGCACTCTCAAAAATTCTTGAGTCAATCTTGAGCATTTTAGAGCACCTATTTTATGAATCACACCTCTCATCAAGCTTTTGCAACATGGATTATGCACAACTTGAGAAATCCACATCACAAATATGCATCAATCCACAATGGGATTGAAGGTTTTCACTTTCTAGTGGTTTAGATATTTTTATTTGAGTTCAATTCTTTAGATTAAATCATTTGAATGCTTTGAAAATGAATTTCATTAAATACGGGTTTATGTGATCTGAATTGTGTAAGTTCTTAGTGTTTTTAGGTTCTAATTACTTCATTTATGCTTTCATTCATGCTTAAATCTTTCCTATACAATATTTTGGCACGTCCGATGGGACCTACGCCCCGGATTTAACCATTTTCGTGGAGTTTTTGTTGGCCTTGCAGGTTACAAAGATAGTGAGCCTCTTTTATTTCAACAATGTGATGCCTTTGCAAAAAATTAATGCATCTACAGATCAAAGTTCGATGCCTTTGTTAAAGCTTGATGCATCTAACTATTTTCTTGCAGGAAACTTTGGCGCCTCTATCAAAGGGCGAAGCCTTTGAAGAATCACGACACTTTTGTATGTCAAAAGGTTGACGCATTTGTCCTAAAGCCATGCTTATGTTCTAATTGTTCTCTATTTTCTTGTAGGACAGTGAAGCACCTTTACACAATGTTTGATGCTTCTACAGAAGATCGACACCTTTGTTGAGTGACAGTGCAACACCTTTGTTCAAAATTTTGATGCCTGTGTTAGGTAAAAATATCTTATGTCAAGATTTGTAGTTTGATTTGAAATTTATTTTGACTAACCTTTAACAATTCTTTATTTTCTTGAGTTTATCTAACAGTTTACACCATGTGGCAATCGATGGGAGGAAGATTGAAAGCAAGAAACTACTAACATTTGTGTTGTAGGTTTTTGATTTAATCTAGGAATCTCATTTTTCCTTGGTGCACTTGAAATACAATCTCACATTTCATTTGGTGCATTTAAAAATGAACAATACAAATCTCATTTTCCCTTGGTGCACTTGATATACAATATCACATTTCATTTGTTTCATTTAAAAATGAACAATACACATCTCATTTTCCCTTGGTGTACTTAAAATAAACAAACAACTTACACACTTAGTTTTGGACAAAAAATTGAACATGTACAAATCTCATTTTATTTTGGTGTACCTAAAATTGAACAAGATAAATCTTGCATTTTCTTTTAGTGCTCCTAAAATGAATTCTTTGATGTGCTTGGTAGGTTAGTGCATACGTATTCTCTTTCCTTACACCTAGTCTAATCTTGGAAATAAGAAATACCACTAACTTATATAATCTGTTTGTACACCTTGAGGTGTGGTGTTGTGTATGCTCTCCCCTCACGACTCCTAAGAACAATCTTGGAGATCAAAAGCAACACCATTTCCATTTATTTCAATTAGGATACTTGCTTGGGGGCCTCATGACCCTATGATTTGATCTTATGCATGTTTCTTAGTAGGCTATATAAAGGGGGAAGAACAAAAAATTTACCCCAAGGAGTGGCTCGCATCCTTCAAGCTAAGCCCCATGACCCTCGGTCCACCGAGACAGGGAGGTGATGAGTAGAGAGGAGACCCCTCTCGACTCAAGCATAACAGATGAGTCTCCTCTCTACTTGAGCATAACAAATGAGCTCTTAGTTCACGATAGACCCCTACTATGAACTTGTTTATCTAGAAGCCTAAGAATCATTTGTTAATCGTCAGCTTAAAGTGGTGCAACGTACAAGTATCAATGTGTGAAGTCACTCACCATGTGATAACCTTTTTTGAGGTTATTCTTATTCCTTGTTAAGATATTTTCCTTTCAAGGTGAGAGGTGTCAAGGTGGTACATGACCTTGGCATACTCTAGTCACCCATTCATTCGATAGTATTATGAGGTGGACCTACTCTAAGAGAATAATCTCGATCTACCGCTAAAATAGGTTGTGTATCTATGACATGTCTTTATTGGAAAATCTACCTATGATACCAATTAGTGTGGTCTTGTTGAAGAAGACACATGAAAATCATCCAAACATCCATTGAGTCAGTCCTACATGTCATTTTTGTTGTTTTCTATCACTTGCTAGATCAATTGAACACAAATCAGACTTCAAATATTCAAAACCCTAAGTCAAACTTGTAAATTTCAACCTCTGAGCAAAAGCAATGCTTTTGACTGTCACCATGCGACACCTTTGTATTCAAAATGACGCTTCTATTTTTATCAAAATGACACCTTTGTTTGCATCTTGACGCATTTGTGCATCTTGACACCTTTGTTTCAGATTAAATTAGCAAATTTGCATCTCAATGCCTTTGACTTCAACAATGTGATGCTTTTGTTATTTCTTGGTGCTTTTGCAGATATTGTAATGCCTTTGTCAAAAATAGTGCAATGCCTTTGCTTGTAACTTAGCGCCTTTGACTATCAGCTAAAAATAAAGAAACATAGAATTTTTAAGGTTTTGAATTTTAACCAACAAACATTAGACAACCTGAGATTCATGCAAAATAAGCCTGTAGTCATCCTAATCATCCAAAACAACAACAAACATACACATTTCCATCTTCATCTCACATCACTACTTCACTTTAAACTTGTCTAAACACCTTTAGTCATCATTGGATCAACTCAACCCCATCACAAATAGCAAACCAATCAATTCAAAACAAATAACCTAAAAATTGACATAGCTCACTTTTGGTTCAAATCTCTACCATCATCTCCTAGTTTAGCTCTTTACTTGAAAAATTGCCTTCTTTCAAGTACTTAGTTGAATTAGTGTCAAAACATAGTGAGTTAACTTGTTTTAGAGTCATTAGTCTACTCCCAAAGTTTGTGAATCTCATTATCATTCTCCTTAGCTTGAACTCATTTGTCTAGTTGCAAGCAAGGATCATCCTCCAAATACACTCAAACAAGAGATTTAATCAAAACAAAATTTGTCCAAATTCAAGGTTTCACTTCGTTCATTCATCTAAACAACATTCATCATTGGTCCAAAGAGGTTGATGTTGTCTCTACTAGCCAAATTTGAAGCAACATAAACGCCTCAACAAACAAATCTTCATACACCTTCAACATCCACATCTCCCAGGGATACTAAAAGTTTTATGGTCACAACATGATCTCAACATAAAAAAGAAAATGAAGAAAAAACCTAGTGGCTCAACTCCCCCCACTACCACAAGTGCTAGTGATTAAGTGTATGGAATGCCTAAAACCAATCCTAAAGGGTATGAAATTCCTTTGCCAACTAAAATGTAACCAACACCATTGAATTTGAAACTATCCATATAGTGGACGACAGTAAAAAAACCCTCTGAATTCACTCCCAAAAAATTAGGGTGTTGCCACAATAGCGTGTCTCACTTTTGGGGCATGTTGATTTTTGCCTGAAATCACTTTTTTTTAGAAAAAACTAATGATTTAAGCCTTGAGAGGTTCCATCTAAAGGGTTTTAATTGAAGAGGGATATATAAGACCCCCTTAGATCAAACCCCTCTAGTATTAAATCATACCCACAATGGAGTCTCCTTCGCACCTGTCAAAATGTTGGCAAAAAACACTTTTTCTTTATCTTTTGAGGGATTAAATAATGTCATTTAGAAAATATATCTTGTAAGATTGCAACCCTCAAAATAAGCTTTCTGAAAAAGTATAGTTTTGATATGTTTTTTATTTTATCATGTATTTAATTTTCAATTTTCACTGAACATAGGTTTTTCTCCAAACATCAAGCTCTTCATTTTGTAGAGGTGGAAAAATAGTGAACCATTGCAAAAAAAGTTCAAAAAATACCCTTGCCTTAGGTATTGATGTCCTTGTTTCACCAAAAAAAAGAGAAGGATTTTGATATATACACAAAAAGTTAGGTTGGATAACACACACGTATGTTCAAATTATAGTTATAATGACTTCAAAAATTAATTAACAAAAAAAAAGTATCAAAAAATAATGAAAAATATCCTTGCCCTAGATATTGATGTTGAGAATCTATATTTCAAAAATTATAGTTTTATCCTTTATAGAAAAAAGTTATGTTGGACAATAGAAACGTTACTTTATGAAAATGTTGTTTTCTATTTAAAACCAGTTATTAGAGGAGATGTTGAAATACTCATGATTTATCTCATAAAAAAATTTAAAAAATAAATTTAGAATCTACACTCAAAATGTCAAATCACTAGTTTGCATCATCTTCAAATTCTTAACAGTTTGGCTGCTATAAGTTTTAGAAGATGAAGATCCAGTTAAAAATATTGATGTAAATGTCCATCTTAGGAAAAAAGTGAGACACAGTATTGTGATTTCACCATTAGAGATGTCACAAGACCCATCTCTTGCTAAGGTAGTGGATGTTATGTTAAATCTTGATCCAAACCTATACATGTTAAAACTTGCACAAGCTGGTGCTAAATTCCCCCCAAATTTTGATGTCAATCAACATAGGGAATAACTAAATTTTCAATTTTTGGAGCAAGGAACCATCCACAAGGAAGTGACCCCCTAGTACATCATATCAGTGAAAAAATACCAAATCCTCCTTCAACAAATGCACTAGGTAAACCCATAGTCACTTTACAAGGAGCAGATCAAACAAACTTTTTAAATCAATATAACAATCGGCTATATAACACTCAAGGTCTAAGAACTCCCAACAACCTAGGCTTTCAAAATACAAAAAATCACCCATATACACTAACCAACCAAATCCAAAAATACCAAATCTGAATTTGATGAACTATGGGAGCAATCCTTTTACCACATCGCCCTCACAAAACATACTTGTTCATCAACCACCTCAATATCAACCTCAACAACCACCTCAACCTCAACCTCAATAGAAAACTCAAACTCAACATCAAAAACTACCACAACATAACATCCTTCCACAACACCATCAACAACCTCCCCAACATAACATCATCCCACCAAATCAATACATCAATCCTCAAAAACCAAATCCTACCCCACAAAACCAACAAAACATCACATACTAACAACTACTACAAGCACAACAACAACTACTTGCGCAACAATAGTTGCACACTCAACAACAGTTGCAAGCCCAACAACAATTATGTACACAACAACAACAACAAGCCCTGTAACAAAACCTGGGCCCAACCAAACATCATACCCCAACACCAATGTGGACCTTATAATGCACCTCCTCCACCCCAACCCAATCCACAATATCAAACGGGTCATCAACCTTCATACAACCCATACGACACAAACCCCCCTACATATCAAGATCCAAATCAATATAACAGTTACAGACAACTATCAAACGTTCCACCGACAGATATACCCTCACAAATTCAAACATTGACACAAAAGATCCACGATATACAAAAGGGAAAGACAAAGAAATCATATATTGTACAAGATTTATGTCCATACCCATTCAACAAAAGCATAACAATGTTACAATCAACTATCAAACATTCCACCAACAAATATACCCTCACAAATTCAAACATTGACACAAAAATATTTAGGATATACAAAAGGGAAAGACAAACAAATCATATACTATACAAGACTTATGTCCATACCCATTCGAAAAAAGCATAACAATGTTACCCTTTCCCCCAAACTTCAAAATGTTGAAGTTTGATAAATACAAAGGATGTGGTAACCCCAAATAACATATAAGAAAATTTTATGTAGCTTGCATGGAGGTGTCATACAATGATCCATATCTTATGTGCCTTTTTCCACGTAATCTGGGCGCACAAGATATTCAGTGATTCTCACATCTACCACCAAGAATAAAAACATTTCAATAGATTATTGATCAATTTGTAGCTCATTTCTCCTAAAAAATTGATGCCAAAATCACTTTAGAGGAACTATACCTTCTCAAACAAAACAAAGGAGAAGCATTTTCCTCTTACCTACAAAGATGGAGACACAAGGCGAGCAAGTGCAAATGACCAATGCCTAAAAAATAAGTACAAATCATTGCAAGTAATCTAAACATAGATATCGCCTTCCAATTATGCATGCAACGTGTAACAACCTTTGAAGAACTCATCTCAAAAGGGATTAACATTGAAAGAGCATTCATTGCTAAAGGATCAATGAAAATCTATAAAAACAACCACCAACAGTCTAGTTCAAGTGACAAACCCCGTATATGGGCCACAAATAATAATTTAACTAATGACGATGTGGTAGACTCAAAAATTGTGATAACCACATAATATGAACCAAATAGACAACCAAACACACAACATGGTCAACAAAATGTGCAAAGCACTAATCTTCCAAGAGGACCAATCCTACCAAGACCTAACAATGCTCCTTGATGTCAATTCACTCCCTTGGGGGAACCCATCGAGACTCCTTAACAAATTAGTCCAATCAAAACATATTGAACTTCCTAAGTACAAAAATTATCTTGAACCATAAATAAAACCCTCATGGTATAATGACAATGACTTATGCCAATATCATAGAACAAAAGGTCACAAGACACAGAATTGTGTGAAACTAAAACATCTCATACAAGACCTTATTGATCAAGGAGAAGTGAATGTAGGCCAAAACTCGGGATCTTTTGGAAACAAATATATCATAATGTACAAAGATATGATGCCCAACCATGGAAAAGGAAAATATTTTGGTAAAACAACAAGTTACAACAATATGAATTATTCCTGCAACAACATTGTAGGACATGTCTAGGGATCCCATGAGTCTATTGACACCAATATTGGTTCATAATATGAGAAATTAGACATTTATCAAGATACTTTCCTAACACGTGATCAAGACCATCCAACAATGTCTACAATTTTCTACCTCAAAATAATGGCATTAAATATGCCGAGATCACAACATATCTCCCTCATCTGATTTCATGATAGGACATATCAAAGAAGCTCCATTAAAAGAAGTCTCTATTGCATCATCTGAATCCATTAAGACCACCCAAGAGTCTTCCATCCATACTCCACCATCAACCCAAGATACATGTCAAGAACATGATCCTCAACATAACGAAAGTTACTCTAAAATGAGCCAATATCAAGAGCCTATTTATTTTAAATATTATTTGATCATAGTATTGTCCAATCCATTAACGACATTTGATCTGAAATGAGTCAAGATCAAGAACCCACTCCCTCAAAATACTATCATGATCTAATGACTATTTTCCAATCCATACAAGGTTTCAAAAAAGATAACGATATCCATAGACATATCACTCCTACATCTACACATGAGATGCTTACTTCCAATGGACATATAAATGATCTTCCTCCAAAGCAAGAGTCTCCTACTCTTGACATCTTTACAAATAATCAAGCAATGACAGAGTTCACAGAACTTCATGGTGGCATTCCAGGAATTGATCATGAAGAAGGCTCCTACATCATTTGTGAATCACAAACATCTTTTGAAGAACAATTAGAATCCAATGTTTCCACTACTAATTTTGAAGATTCTTAGAAGTGCAAAGAAGAATCAAACCTACACAAATAGGGTATCCTAGAACCAGTGCAGATGGTCAACAATCCTAAATAGCAAGGTATCAGTTATTCAACAATCAAAGAATCAAACCATGTTAGTGATACCTCCATAATACTGGGGGCAACATTATCTAATACAAATATCAACATGGGAGTCATGAAAAGTCCTTATGATGAAACAACTTCCAGCACTTCAAGCATCTGTATCATGAATCATCATTCTTGTATCTTTCCACCCAATAATTAGGACCAACAAGAAGAGAAAAATCTTTACAAAGGAAAAGAGCAAGTCATTGAAGAAAAATAATCAAAATGGACAGATAAAATTCAAATGTGCCCCAAAGAAAAATAAAACAAATAATCCCTATCAAACTCCAATAATAGTTAAATAAACTATGGAGCAAAATAAAAAAGTGAATTTCATCCATCAAGAAGGTCCACCAAGACAAAAGAAGGCTTCAAGATTGACATACAAAGTATATGAAGAAGTTGCTTCTAATTCCACTCAAAATTCCATAGCCACATTTTATTGCTCATCTCCCCATGCTTAGAGTATCAAAGACCCATTATCCAAACTATCGATTAATCCATACTCGTCTCATATCCTTCACCGGAATCCTCCATCCATCTCAAAATCTAGAATATCTAAAACTTGCATTAAACATGTCTTGGAAACAACTCTTTATCCTAAGGACTCTAAGGGTACTCTATTGCGATTTTCACATCTAGATAAGGTTAACTCTAGTATCAACGAGGACAAGAACATTTAGGGGTTCTATTCAAGCGCTTGAATCTTGGTAAAGCATCTCCTCTAGATAGGATACCATTAGCATATCTTGGCATCAACATCTACATCAACACCACTAGGTGGTTCGACATAATAATCCAATCAATTCGAAAAATCACAAAAAAATCATAAAAACCAAAAGAAAAAATCAAGAAAACAATAAAGAGAAAAATCGTCCTCTAGTGAAAACCACTTTGATCATGCTTTGGGAAAGTACTTTGATGAAAACTTGGAAAATAGGCCTCATGTGTAGAATCGAGCGTCTACGTGTTCCCTTTTAGGTGGAAGCATCTCATCCTATCAATAATAAATCTAGCATCACATCCTATCCATAATAAATCCAATCCAATTCAATCTAATTTGATCAATTTGTTTTCATCAAAATCTAAAACTATCTTGATCTTGATAAAGATTAGGGGTATACTTCAAACTTGCTCTTGGAAAAATCTTGACATGGTTCATCATCATTGATCATATCCTATCCTATTTAATGTCATCAGCTACATCCAACAAGCATATAACATTATCTTAACGATCATCCTCTATTTGAACATGTTATCCTATCATGATATAATTCTCGACATCCTTTGCATATCTATCTATCCATCATTTTGATCCGTTCATATCATTTCGTACATTGCTAAACATTGGGGGCAGGTACTTACATCTTTCTTCAAAATAAATCTCGATCCATGTCTTATAGCTCACATTGTGATCCAAGTATCATCAAAATCCAAAAAACACTCAAAAAATGGTAAAAAATCCTAAAATATTTGAAAACATGTTGAAACATTCAAAAACATCCAAATATTCAAAAATACCAAAAAAAAACTCATAAAATGCAAAATACCAAAAATAGCCTCAAAACATCCTCAAAAAGTAAAAAACATTGAAAACATTTGAAAAGAAAATACTCACCAATTCCATTTTACTTTCCATCTACAATAATGTTTTTACATAATAAACCTATTGTCATCCTCACCTTTGGTGATACAAATAGAAACAAGTACAATACAATTGTCGAAACATAAATTTTCACAAGAAGTCATAAGCCTTGATCATTGTCAAACATGTTGGTTAACCTTCATATCAACAACCTAAACATTTTAAAATCAACATCCAATGAATGCATTAATGGATATATCTTTTCTACAATAGAAATCATTTTAGATATCAACCTAAAACAACTTTCTTTGGCAAGAGATATGATGACATTGACGTTTTTGTCATTTTGATCTTTTCTTTTGGTTTTATCTTTTTGTCTTATTTACATCACTCACTCAAAACTACCTTGATCTTCAATATCTTGGTATGTCTAGAGGGGTACATAATGGGGCATTGCCATTGCTTTCATCTGTTGTGTCTGTTGGATGTTGTTGTAATATGACCTTGGTGAATACTTGCCTTGTGTGTGCAGGGATAGTCTCGGGTAATACAATGACTGGTGCATATTAGGTTCTTTATACCTTTTTGTATTGGTCTCCTTACTTTTATGGCTTCATTCTCTCACATGACCAAACAAGGTTTTCATATGTCAAGTATAAACAAGGATACTCCTATCTATTTGGAGAGTCAAAGTAAATGCAATAGATACGTCTCCCTGGTTCTTCATACCTCGGTGCATCGTGTCTACTTGCTATATCAAAATAAGGATTTCTCTACATTATGTTACATAATCTAAAAAGAAAAAGAAAAATCATCCTATTCTATCCCATCACATATCCAATAAAATCTCAAAATAATCATAGGTTTATTTGTATCCTGATCAACATCATCATTTCTTCCTATTCTAAACATCCTATTCTATCTCATTCTTCCATCCATACTAACATTTCCATCCAAGTATCATGACATATGAGAAAAAATATATTCATCCATCCTACATCCATAAACTGTCAGTACCATCCCATATCATCCATCTTGCATAATCCTCATAGGTCATTTAAAATTAAAAAAAAAAGAATCATGATCATATCGTCATCCATGTCATACATCCTGCAACCATAAATCATTAGCAATATGCATATCACATCATAAAGCATAATAAATAGATATCCATCATCACATCATGAAAGTATGCAATAACATCATAGATATTCATACATATTGTAAGAGAGGGGGACCAACCACGTCAAGGCCCTAGATCACGGAGAGCCAAGAGCGGAAGGTTTCCCTAACTTACCTCACTCTAGAGGGGTGTTTGATATGTGGGATGAGAATGATGAGGACTATAAAGTCCTTCGATCACTCTGTAGACCCAAACTTTAATTTGGGCTAAGCGAGCTAGCTTTTTGGAGTCATTTTTGTGCCTCAGACAACTCTCTGTTCGAAGACGACAGCACAGTTCTGGGACGTCAGCACGATGCGCTGGCGTCTCTCAAGTGCGTTGGTGTCCATACGACCAAAAAATAGTGAACACAATAAAACTACCAAAAAGATCTACTAATAGCCTAGCTAGTTCAATTTAGATGGTAAAAACAAAATGAGAAAGTATGCAAAATAGATATTGAAATGATAAAGTAAATAGACAAGAACTAGGGTGATGAAGACAATCTCACAAAAGTGCCTATTTTCCAGCTAGCTCCACATGCACGTCCACCTACACACAAAAAAGAGGGAAAATTTGTTTGGGCTATATAGGGGCCTGCCTTAGTCAGACCCCGGTTTTGGTGTTTCCACCTCCATGGACAACCAAATAGCAACAATAGAGAAATGTATGATAAAGAAGTAAAGAAGGAAGGAATGCAAAAAACACTACAAAACAATATATAGCTACTCAACCAAGTCATAAAGGAGAGGAATGAAATGTTACCACCTCCACCAAGAGCTCACTAGCCAATGATGGAGAAAGAGAGCTTGAACAATCACCATAGCCTCAACTGGATTGAAGGGAGGTGTTGCAAAATATCAAGCCCTTGCTGCAATGGCTTGCTTCACACTTTCTTAATGGAGTTGATGGAGTGTTGTTGTTGCAATGGAGTGTTGAGAATGTCAGAAATGATAAGAAACTGTGAAGAAGGATGAAGTGAATGCTTCAAGATTGCAAAAAGAGATGAGTTGAATGAGGAATGGAAGGATTTGAAGGGGAAGAGAGAGAATCTGTCATTTTCGGGGTTAGTTGGTTGAAGAGGGACGTTACAAATTGTTCCCAATAGGAAGTGTAATGTCTCTACCAGCGTGGGCATCCCCGACAAATATTCTTCTATCGACACAACAAATAGATGCCAAGTGGAAGGAAATTAGCCAGCTGATGTGGAATTTCGCCTTTGAATTTGGTTTTCTAAGGTGAGGATGTCTAAAAGGGGAATTTGCATAAGGGGTGCAAATTTACTCCTATACATGTTGCCCCCACTTTAGTGAGCACAAATACTGATGAGTACTTCGGTAAAGTAGATTGGAGAGTGAATAGGGTTAGAAATTTATACCTAAACTGTCGAGGAAGCAGACCGCAATCTAGCGAGCTCGAAAGTGTAGGGTAGGCAAAGGACTCCATAGCCCCGCATAACTATCAAGTTGTAGAATGAAAGCGTCTTACAAGCCCACAGACCTGTAAGGAGGTGACCCCCAAGATATCTCACATGAAGGAATCCCTGAGAAGTAAGTGCCTCACGGGCCCACAAACCTACAAGGAGGGTGTCCTCCAAGATCTCTCATGTGAAGGAAACCTAGAAAAAAACATCTTACAGGGCCGCAAACCTAAAAGGAAAGCGTCCTCCAAGATCTCTCACATGAAGGAAATCCTAGAAAAGTGCCCTATAGGCCTGCAGACCTGTAGGGAAGGTGTCCTCGAAGATCTCTCGCATGAAGGAAACCCCCAAAAAAGCATCCTATAGGTCCACAGACCTGCAGGGAAGGTGTCCTCCAAGATCTCTCGCATGAAGGAAACCCAAAAAAAGTGCCCTATAGACCCACAAAGTTGCAGGGGAGCGACCCCCAAGATCTCTCACATGGAGGAAGCTCAGAAGAAGCACCCTACAGGATCACATACCTGAAGGAGGTATCCCCCAAGATCTCTCACATGGAGGAAACCCAAGGAAGGGAGACTTTGCAGAGTCTAGAAGCGGCTTTACAGGCGCACTTGCAAAGTGACATGTTTACCCACAAATAAAACATGTCTGAAAGCGGCCACACAAACAAGTAAGTGGACAGTCATGCGAATTGTTGATAGATTGGAAATCTTTCAAAGGGATCCCTTGGAAACCCGGTGTGAAGAAAGGGGTCCACTCAAGGGATGCGCCATTTGAAAGTGTGGAAGAGATGTTTCTTTCTTGAAACGATTCATCATCAAGGAATCCTTTCGAAAGATGTTCACTTCATCAAGGAATTCAAAAGGAAAAAAATTCCCCCTCACGAGGGGAAGGTGAAAGTTGCTCCAACCTCAAAGGAAAGGTCTCCAGTCCTTTCTTCACGAACCCATGATGAAGTAAACACGTTCCGTTAGGGTTTCAAGTCGAGAATGCGATTCTTTAAAAAAAGTTTGCGAATATTCTTGTGAAAAGATTTGTTGGCAACAAATGCATTTTCTAAAAATCAAAGTGTTATAGAAATGGTGTTGTCACACATGAAAGGGAAAACTCAAGCAAAGAAGAGAGAAATATAAAAGAAAAGCTAAGAGAGACAAAGTCATCACAAACAAAGGGCACATGGGTGATCTGATATTTCGGGGTCAAAACTGCTCATAAATATGTATATATATACACATATATATACATATATAAGATAATAATAGTATATAAAATGAACTATCATCAACCCCCTACTATATCAGACCATGTGAAGAATGCACGAGTAGACAAAGTAAAAAATAAAAAATTGGATCAACATGGAAGGGATGCCTAAATGCCCCCAACACTTTGCATCGTCCCCAATTTCGCCAAAAAATCAATCACAAACATGGAAGAATGATCATACAAATAGAAGAAGGTTTATGACACAAAAACCACTCTTGTATCAAAGCACCAACAAGGGTGACAAGGTTCATCCAGTCACACATAGCACGATCACATGGGGAACACATCACAACACACACACACATCTAATCTAAAGATAAAAAGAGGCCTTCCCCTAACACTGATCGACCAAGAGGTCATCTGCTTCCCACTCCAGATCATCATAGGGGGAAGGAGGATGACCTTGCAATGGTGGGATGTTAAGAGGAGGAGCTTCTGATCCTCTTGCAACAAGGGCTAAGGAAGAAGGCCCCGCAAGGTCTCCTCCACTCGACTCTTGTGGAGCTATGGTCAACGATTTTGTGAAAATGTTGATAAGGCCAGAACTTCATCTAGAGAGTTAAACATGCACTTCACTAGAGTGCCATGTTGTACCTCAATGGATGGGGAAATTTGTGCTTGAGGTTCACCACTAGGCTCACTGAGTGACTCGGGAGCGATGACGAATTTAGGGGAAGTTGGGACTGGTTTCGTTACTAAAATAAAACAATTCAATGTGGGGCCACCTTTCAGAGAAGGTGGAATCCTCTTACGTCCTCCATTGCTGGAGGGACTACTCTCCACCTTCTACTTCATTGGGGGATGTGAACTCCCTACAGACGAGGCAAGAGGTGCGAAGGAAGAGGAGGAGAAAAACGCTGCAGATACCACCAAAGTGTTAAACATATCTATGGGTTTTGGGAAAGGAGGGACATATGAAAGGGACATCAACAAAGGAAACTCCACCGAAGGAGCGATGAACACTTGCACATTTTTAGGGTCAAGTGCATTCGTACTCACACCGGGAGCCGAAAGTGATGTGGAGCTTGGTTAAATGGAGCAGAGGGGGGAGAGAGGAGGACGTGACAGGAGGCCCTCATACAGGGGCGGTCGTCTCCTCTTCCTTCCTCTATAAGGTGACCTGCTTAGCCACGAGAGCCTTTTGTCGGTGCTTGTACTCATGTTCAAGGAAATTTCTACGACTCTTCGAGCTAGAGACTAGAGGTTGCAAAGGAACAAAAGGTTCATGCTCAGCCATGGGAGTGTCTTCCACTGTTGATTCTAGCGGAGGGACAGGTTCCTGAATGGGTGCAGGAGGAGTGGGTTGAGAAACGCTGGAGGGAGTCAGCTCTAACGCCTCGGTAGCAGGTCTCTTCCTGTTTACTACCTTGGGAGTAGAAGCGGTAGGAGGCCGTGGAGGTTGAGACATAGAAGATTCCCCATGGGAAGCTTTCTTCCTGCTATACCAAACGGGCCTAGGCTTCGTGGGCAGAACATGAAGCTCAAATGCGAGAGGCTTAGACTTTCGCCAAGCGGGCACGACAAGATTCTCTCATAGACGTGAAACATAATTTGATGGCACCACAATAGGGAAAGAAGGAGCGTCAGACTGAACAATGAAAGAGGAAGAAGTAGGATCTTAGGACCACTTCTCTTCTTCCCTTCTATGTGCCTTGGAAACATCATTGTCAGCTTTTAAGCAAGCCCTATGTGAAACAACATAAGGCGATGGAGGGTATCTCACTCTCGGGGTTAAGTGCCCTCTCTTGTAATTCTGATAAGTCTGATACAAGAGGTCCTTCCTAGGAAAAAGAGGACCAATAGGCACAGGCCAAGAGTAATCCAAGGAGTAACTACCATGGGCAATCGACATTTTATAACCTATGTCATGAATTACATGCACGAAACCCTCGTGGGAAAATTTTAAAAATTTATGCACAACTGAGGATACTACATTCATAGCTACTAACCAGGGGATACCTAGCTTCACTTTGAAGAGTTTAGATACAGGGATTATGTCAAACAAAAGCTTCACGGATTTAGGTCCAACCAGAACTGATAAGATAATACTACCCAAAGGAGGTATAGAAAGTTCGTCATGTGTGCAAATCGTGCTCACAGGTGCATTGTACCCATCTTTATGCAAAAAATTTGATTAGCATGATCTCCTTAGTTATGATGTTTACTTGAGACGTCGGATCAACGAGAACACTTGCTACGATGTTTTCGTTGATTCGCACAGGGATGTAGAGAGGAGATGGTTCCTTATTAAAACCCATTAGCAGATCATATGAGGTGAAGGTTATACCAGTATCACTACTCACAGGCTGCACAAAGGGGATAGGTTGATGCAGGAAAGAGGCCATCACATACAATGAATTACACTCTTATAGGGCCCTCCAAAGGTTGCATGATAGGACAATGACCCAATTAAGGTTTCATTGCACAATACTTTCAGAACCTTCAAATTACACCTACTGGAGGGGTCACAGGTTGGGTTGTAAGGCGAAGGCTTGACAACACTCTTAGAATATAAGGAAAGGAACGTTCAGTATCACTAAACATAACCAAAATGGTTCACATTAGGTTCACTAAAAATGTAAGAGAGGGGGACCACTCACGTCAAGGCCTCAGGTCATGAAGAGCTAAGAGCGGAAGGTTGCCCTAACTTACCTCACTCTAGAGGGGTGTTTGATCAGGATGAGAATGATGAGGACTATAAAGTCCTTCGATCACTCTGTAGACCCGAACTTTAGTTTGGACTAGGTGAGCTTGCTTTTTGGAGTCGATTTTGTGCCTCAGACAACTCTCTATCTAAGGATGGCAGCGCACTTCTGGGATGTCGACGCGACATGCTAGCGTCTCTTGGGCGCGCTGGTGTCTGTACGGCCAGAAAACAATGAATACAGTAAATTTGCAAAAAAGACCTACTAACAATTTAGCTAGTTCAATTTAGATGGTAAAAACAGAATGAGAAAGTATGCAAAATAGATACTAAAATGATAAAGTAAATAGACAAGAACTAGGGTGGCAAAGACAATCTCACAAAAGCACCTGTTCGCTAGCTAGCTCCAAATGTACGTCCACCTACACACAAGAAAGAGGGGAAATTTGTTGGGGCTGTATAGGGGCTTACCTTAATCAGACCCCCATTTTGGTGTTTCCACCTCCATGGACAACCAAATAGCAACGATAGAGAAATGTATGATAAAGAAGTAAAGAAGGAATGCAAATAACACTACAAAATAGTATATAGCTACTCAACCAATTTGTAAAGGAGAGGAATGAAACATTACCACCTCCACCAAGAGCTCACGAGCCAATGATGGAGAAAGAGAGATTGAACAATCACCACAGCCTTGATTGCGATGAAGGGAGGTGTTGCAAAACCTCAAGCCCCTGCTGCAATGGCTTGCTTTAAACTTGCTTAATGGAGTTGATGGAGTGTTGTTTCTACAATGGAGTGTTGAGAATGCTGGAAATGTTAAGAAACTGTGAAGAAGGATGAAGTGTGTTGGTTGAATATTTTGTAAACTTAGGAGGTTTGGAAAAATGGTGATTTCAACACAGTGTGTGAGTTAAACTCTCCTATTTAAGGGAAGGCTCCCCCTATCTAAATAACTAAAAACAAATATGGGTGGAACAATAATCTCTCCTCTTGTTTCAGGAAAGATTAAACTCTATTCTCTTTACAGAAAAAGTAATATGGACTTTTAAATAGATTTTAACAACAGCTTGGAATAAATTCAGTAGAAAGGAAATGAAGTTTCCTGAAAGCTCAAAGACTTCCGTCACTTCCTTCGGGATGGGAAAACCACCTCAAGCGCAAAGTCTTGAAAATATGCAATCCTATCTACCCTTTTGAAAGATAATTCTAATGATAATATACAACATAAGACAACACAAAGTCTGTGACTATGATGTATCTATTAACTACTAAGAATGGGAATCATTACGAGCACAAAGACTTCTAATTCTTCTTAACTTCTAACTTATGAATTCAATCTTCAACATTTACAGCACAAAGTCTGAAAATATTTCAATTGAAGCTCTCCCTAGCAATCTTCCACAATCTTCAAATGATCACAAAGTAATGCTCCAAAATGACATAAGAACACAATGGATACAAAGTAGGATTTCAACACAAAGTCTGAAATCTGCAACTCTTTGATATTATTTGAAAAAGATAAACTTATAACTATAAAGCTCAAAGTCTTTATGAGTACAAAATTCTGCAGAGTTTTCTTGCTTGCCAAAAAGATATAAATTACAAAGGACCCCCTCAAGTATTTATAGGAGAGAGGTCATGAGAAAAAGGTGGGAGGATCCCAACTAACTTGAGAAATTCCCTCAACCACCAACTACTTGCAATTGACTTATTCCAAATTACAATCCTAATTTATCTTGACTTGTAATTTGATTACATGAAATTAGAATCTTCAATAATGCGAGTAGCATGGCCACTTGCCATTACAATTTCTGACTTTACATGTAATTTGTCAAAACAAAATTACAAATGCATAATTGAAATTATTCTAAGTGTCCAAGACACGACTCTAACTACATCATCCTTCATTTGTGATGATCTTCATGTTGCTTCAGGATTTTAGAACTTGAAGTATTCAGGATTGGTGAAGACATCTCGAACTTGGAACGGGAATTTGCATTCTTAATGATCTTTGTGTCCTTGGCGAACTTCAACCTTAGCACAGGCTTGGAATAGTACCATTTCTTTAGGAAGGAATTTCTTCTCTTCGTTGCGTTCTTTTTCCATGCTTAATTCACTTTGTCCCTAGATGGCTTCATGTGGATTATTGATGTTTAGGCTGCTCCATAAATTATTGTTGTATCTCTTCTTTTGTTCAATGATGAAGAACCCATAACACTTTATTCAAGATGAAATTGTTATAAAACAATGCCCATGCCTTGATTTGTTGGTTTGATAGATCATGTGTGTAAACACCACTGACAAAGGAAGGGATAAATTGATGCAAAAATGGGCTCACAAGTGAATTTTGGGTTTTTGGAAGTTGGCTGCAAGTGAGAGGTATAATCGGGATTTTGGGAAGCCATTGCAAGTAAAAGTGCAAAGTAGGAAAAATAGGAAACCATTGCAAGTTTATTTCCTTGTGCTAGCTTGTAGTTGCATTTTAGACAAAAATACCCTACTTGGAATTGATTGGAAAAATCCCGATTTGCTTTCTAGGGCATTTTTATTTTTTTCTTCTTTTCTAGAAAATGGTAATGAGATGGAATGAAATGTGAATGTGAGATGAAGGTCAAATGAAATGGAATGAATGAAAGGCGAATGAAAATGTATGGTGAATGAAAGATAACTGAAAATAAGAAACACGTTTTGTAGCCAAGAAATACATTTCTTTTTGAATGGTATTTGAAGTGTAAAAGCAGATGTATGGCGGATGAGATGAAGGGCAGAAATGGAGGAAAAACATCCTTTTTTAAAAATGAAGAAAATGCATTTCCAATAATGAAAAACACGTTTTAATACAAGACGTTTTCAATGAATATGGCGAATGAAGGACATGTGTTTATCATGAAATGAATGGAATTTCAAATAGAATGAGAGGCATATGGTATGAAATGGAAGGCATTTGAAATACAATGGGAAACGCATTTTGCATGATAAGAAAAACATCTTCAGCAAATGACGTTTTTCATTGAAAGAGAAAAACGTGTTTTGCATCCCAAGAACATTTCTCACAAATACAAATTCAAATACACACAATGGAGCCCAAAAAGCAAGAGATTCAAGACATTAAAATGAGGATAAACAACAAAAATAAAGAGGAACAAGCCTACAACAAGAGAAATCGGGTTTTTGATGACACTTTGCAAGTTTATTTTTATGAAATCGGGTTTTTGAGAGCACTTTACAAGTGACTTGACTCAAATAGGAACTTTTAAAAGTCATAACCAGTGACTTTAAAGTGCAATCGGAATTTTGAGGACTAAATGCAAGTGACTTTAAGTGATTACAAATAACTTTAATGAAAATCGGGCTTTTCAGAAGACATTGCAAGTAACTTAAAATGAAATCGGACCTTTTTAGAGCAATTGCAAGTGTCTTTTATTAAAATCGGGCTTTTTTCAAGCCTTTGCAAGTGTTTATAAGTAAAATCAAAACTTTTTAGAGTGATTGCAAGTAACTTAAAAAGGAAGTCGGACCTTTTTAGAGCAATTACAAGCAACTTAAAAAGTAAAAGTAACTTGCAATGACCTCAAAAAGTTCCTATACTTGTAAATGACTTAAAACGTTCCTATACTTGTAAATGACTTAAAACGTTCCTAAAAAGACTTAAAATGAGAAAATAAAAACAAAATGACTTGCAATAGACACAAAAAGTTCCTATACTTGACTTGCAGTCAAGCTCAAAAACTCCTTGCAGTGATGTCAGAAAAAACCCGAAATTGACCAAAAACACACTAAAAATGACTAAGAATTTCACGAAAATGGAAGAGAGTGAGTGAAAAGTGGTAACCCAAAGGACTATAAACCTAAAATTGAGATTTTCTAATATTTTCACCTCGTAATACATGCCTTAGAAGAGAAAATATTCAAATTTTATCAAAATTTTGATAGGTTATCCCAATTTTAGCAAGTCAAAAATTAGGGACAACAAAGTGAATGCTTCAAGATTGCAAAAAGAGATGAGTTGAAAGAAGAATGGAATGATTTTAAGGGGAAGAGAGAGAATTTGTCATTTTCGGGGTCGGTTGGTTGAAGAGGGACATTAAAAAATGTTCCCAATAGGAAGTGTAACACCTTTTCTAGCTTCAGACGCAGGAATCCATTAGGGACGTAAGCGCGCTGCACAGACATCTGGGCACCACGCGGGCGTCCCCGATAAATATTCTTCTATCGACACAAAAGACAAATGCCAAGTGGAAGGAGATTAGGTAGCTAATGTGGAATTTTTCCTTCGGATTTGGTTTTCTAAGGTGAGGATGTGTAAAAGGGGAATTTGAGTAAGGGGTGCAAATTCACTCCTATACATATACATACTCTGCATCCATGGTTATACATCACATCATAAAAAATCAATATATACATAACACCATATCATGGTCACATCAAAATCACTCATCTCATATATCATAAAAAAATGACTGTCATGATTCATATCAAATGTGTGTGATATTCATCAAAATATACATAAGGTTATCCATAGTTGATGAATGTGTATAAATCATAAAATTTGTCGACATCAACACATGGATACAAAAATGTTTGTTTAAATCAAGTCTATCTTGAGCTCCCTCGATCCTCTCGATCGAGAGGAAGCTAATTCGGTGGTGGCTCCATAGAAAGTTGTTGTCTACGAGATTTATCCTATGCCAATTGTAACTCGACTTGTTGTCGTCGAGTGATATCTGCATCTCTCTCAGTGCATGCTTGATATCGCTCTATGACTATCTAATCCCACTTTGTGAGGTCCTAGTCCCTCTTTGCTATCCTCTGTACAAGATGAGTGGAGAGGCCATGTATCTCCTATCAAAATCCATCACGCTCTTGACATGCCTGATCTCTCTCTTGTAGGGTTTTTTGAAGCCTATGATCATCATGGCCTCCTGCTATAATTTCCACTTGATGTTGTCGATGACCCCGATGACCCCGTGAAACCTGAGCTGGTGGTGGACCCTATGGTCCCTATCCTAGACCTTGTCCCTTGTCCTCTACTTTGGGCATCTCTACCTCGACCCTCTATCTCTATCGGTGTTTTTTGTTAGACTCCTCTTTGCATTGTCCGTCGCTTACATTACCCCTAGTTGGAGCGGTAAACCCAAAAGGCCTATGGGTCACAAACTAAGCATCATAATTTTTTATGGTCTTAGGATCATCTGCACCATCGACATAAGCCCATGGTACCAGAGCAAGATGGTCAAAGTCTACAATAGTTGTATGAACTACGACTACTAGCCCCCACTCAACTATTTCCTTGGCAGTATGGGGGAACACTGCCTGGTAGTCGTCCTTAGCAACATCCTGCTACTTGTCAAACTATTGTCTAACCTTGTCTGGTAGGTTTCACTCTATGATATGAGTGGTGTAGCTAATAATCCTGCAATATGGGAGATGCTTAATGTCATCCTCCCATGCCTCTACCTCTATCCATGGCCTCCATATGAACTTTGTCATGACATCCATAACTCATCTCCAATGAGCTAGATCCCCCATGTGATGGTGTGGCAACATTCCCATCTACTTGTAAATGAAAGGCTCACTGACCTCTTAGTGTAAATCACAAATAGGTATGAGTATTGCAATGTGCTCCCATGCCCAAATATGTAACAATGTGGCACCGGTAGAAATGTTGGTCGTGCCCTATACACCACCTTATGCATGTCATGGTATAGGTGCGCAAGGATCTAGGGTCCCCAAGAAGAAATAACTTCATCCTCTAGGATCCTCTCTAGGACCTTGCCCCATCTAGGACTAAATCTCTTTGAACATTTGTCTGATACGAGTGGTCTGCAAATGAGTCCAACAATCACAATGGTAACATCACTAGCAACGCCAACATACTCCCTAAGATCCACTTGTCCCTCCTCGAGCTTGATCTCATTATCCATCAATACACAATCTAGAGCCTCAAAACCTTAGTACACATCATGTACCATGTGCTCCCTATGGATAGTAACCCTAAGAATGCGTAACACATCCTCAATTGTGATGGTGGCCTCACTGTCGAAAAGTGGAAAGAGGAAGTCTTCGAGTGCCATCTCTCGACCATTGTTGTCATTAATGCGTGATGCGCCTGAATCTCAAGCATGTACACAACATAATATAAAGCAACTACATGAAGGAACTTGACCTCCATGGTAGAAAAGCTAGTAATTCGCTCTAGAATCGGTGGCCTCCTCTCTCGGAAAAAGAGAGGGTCTAAGACATCCTGCAAGTATAATGCTAACGATATCAATTTTTTTAAAATTTACAAAATCTAAGTCAAAGTGCCTAAAAAGCAAAAGTGAGCCTTATTTGCAAAGGCATTTCTCTATTGCTAGTCAAAGGCATCACCTTTTTGCAAAGGTGTCATGATTTCACAAAGGTGTTGCACTGTCAAGCTAAAGCATTTGCATTACCTTTTTTCCAAAGGTGTCAGACCTAACTAGCCAAAGGTGTTACCTTTTTGCAAAGGCGTTACCCAATTTTCCAAAACTTAGTGCAATTGGAAAGCTTTGATGCCTTTGACAAAGGCATCGCATTGTGTTGCAAAGGTATGCCATTGGGTTGTATGTTATCACAGAATCTAGCAGTGCTCGTTCCACGGATAACCCCCCTACGAAACTTGTCTGTTTCCTAGGATTCATGAATTTCAAGTACGCATAACGAAGTGATTTTCAAGCCACCTCGAAATGTGTTCCAAAGCCTCAAATAGTCAATTTGAGCATCCCCTCATGTTCACCTCGCGAAAACCTTCGAAACAAGCTCCTTCATGAAGTCTCACTGTTCGTACTTAGCGAATTGCGAAAAACGCAGTGGCACTGAAAAAGTGCGCTCCTGCCCTGAAGCCAAAATTTGGCTAAGTACAAAAAGTGCAAGGGCGCTAAAATTTAGTGCCCCTGCATGAAGTAAGTTTTCTAAAAAATGTAATAGCACTAAATTTTAGCGCCATTACACTTTTTCTCGCCACTTAAACTTTTTATGGCCCTGGCACGTTTCTTCATGAATTTCGCGTTTTTCGTCAATCGTGCCACTTTTCGTGCCTAAATTTATTGCTCGACTTGAGTTAGGTTTTTGATTTTCTCTTTCACTTAAAAGTGTTAATTCTCCATTTTCATTGTTTATGTTTTATGTTCTTTCCTCTCTTCTTGCTGGGCGAAGTGCTTTTCAAACTGCAAACACATTTTTTCTGAGAATTTTGCCATTCCTCTTCAGCACTCTTCGCGTTTTGTCTTGGTAAGTCATTGTCTTTGCTTTGTCTTTATTCTTCTTTCTTTTCTGTATATGTTCTAAGGTTTTACATATGCATTTTTATCTTTCTTTTGTTCTCTTCAACGTCTTTCATCCTCCCACGCGTTTCTTTTCCCTTCATTCGCGTTTTTCTTCATTTCACATGTTTCTCCACATGCGTTTTCTCTTCATTCGCGTTTCAATCCTCTCTATTCGCGTTCTTTCTCTACTCACGTGTTTTCATCTTACCCTCACATAATGCAAATCCTTGCGTTTCATTTTCAATACATTCTCCTTGCTTTTTATTCCAACGCCTTCATGCTAACACCATGTTATCCTTGTCGCCCTCTTCATACGTGTTGGCGTAACAACTAACACCTCTGGAGTAAGAGTTGCTACGAACAGCCTATGTACACTACGCAATGAGTGCTCTTCAAATTAGGAGGGGAAGCTCCATTGTTGTGCTTTACAAAAATACCTGCAAAGGGAAATAAACTAAACTAATTCCTGTCTTTTTGTTTCAGCTGTAGAGGTACAAGGATTTCTTGAAAACTAATACGTTGCAGCTGAGTTTTCTCTGGTTTCGCAGATTCACTAACTACAACTAAACTTAATAACTTAAATTCTATCCAGTTCCCTCAAGAAAACAGAGCATGAGAAAACGGAGCAAGGTTATGACTATCAGACGATAAACGTGTTTAGATTCTATACTTGAAGGCAAGGTGGCGCAATTATCATCTCAATCTGAACAAGTTTATTGGCACAAAATAGATTTAAGAATTTACCATGATAATATTGTGAAACCCTATGTGGCATAACACTTGATCATAATAGCAAAGACTCGCAAAACAGATTTATCATCAAAATCTTATGAAACCCTGTGTGGCATAACACTTGATCGTAATGATAAAAGATTCACAAAACAGATTTATCTAAACTATGGGAAGATTTACCATGACAACTCTATGAAACCCTGTGTGGCATAACACTCGGTCAGCATAGTAAAGACTTCACAAAACGGTTTTATCATCACAATCTTACGAAACCCTATGTGGCATAACGTTTGATTATAACAATAAAAGATGCACAAGACAGATTTATCTAAACTATGGAAAGAATCCACTATCACAATTGCATGAAACCCTATGTGGCATAACATTCAACTGTAATAGCAAAGACGCATGAACAAATACCAAAAGAGCAATATTGAGGGCAAGGTAGGCGCAACATATATTTCTCTCTCAAGCAAAAGTTAATTACAAATGAGCAAAAGCTCTTATTTATATACATCAAGGTGTGTAACCCTAAAATCACCTTGTGTGTCATCTGATTCTGTAATGCATGCAAGCTATCGCCAAACCCTAATGAAGTAAACTATCTGATTAAGCGGAAAGCTACCATCGATTAAGCGGTACATAACCTAAATGGACCATGTGCAAGCATGCGTCCTTATTTAAAGCAAAGTTAACTGGACACTACCTTGAGTTAGCTGGAAACCCTAACCCTAACTCTGTGTTGATAATTCCAAGGATGAGATAAGCATGTGTTAAGTCAGCAAGTGAACTATAGACTGGAAGTCAAGTTAACTGCTGCTCGAGACTCAACCCCGAAATTAACTGCACGTTCGAACTGGCAGATCACTCCATGTCAACTCGGTCTAACACTTCGACCAAGAACTCATTGATCTCTCTGTCATCTGGCACTTTGACGCTGTTCAAAACAACAGTCTGTTTCTTTAGTTCTCTGCCACTTTCTGTGATTGTGTGCATGCCATCTTTACACTCCTCAGTCGCCTTTCTGAAACTGGCTGCAATTACTGAAATATTCTCTAACCTAGGCGCCATAGGTTCACCTTCAAGGCTGTCACGAATCAGCTTCTCGAACTCTGCTTGAACTTTATCCAACTCAACATACGTGCCATCTTCCAGAAGATAATGACACGGAATCTGAACAACGAAGCCACTGACCAGTGCAAGTACTCCAATCACATCATCCTTGAGTGAAAACAATTTGGAAGAGATCTTCTCACATATTTCTGTTCTGAGAAGGTGCTGCTCTCTCCAAATAAAAACTTTGTCTTGGTCCTCAACAATCTCCAAGGCATCATATGCAACTGATAACTGAGATACCAGAACACGATCCTTTGCCAAGTTCTCTGCAACTGCAATCTCAAGCGACTGAACACCCTGACGGAGTTTATGCGCATCACTTCTCAACTGATACAGATCTGCAAGAAGAGTTTTACCAGCAGCAACTAAATTATCAATCCAGTTGTCTAAAAGTCTGCCATGACTAACCAACTGATCCAATTTTTGTTGTTCTGCAGGTGTATGCTGAGGAAGAACAGGTGCTCTACTCGAATTCCCATGAACAAGATCAGAAATGTATCGACGAAGTTGACCAATTTCAGCTTTAAGTAATGCCTTATCTTCTCCATCTTTGGTGATACGCTCTTCAAGATTATTGGTAACAATCTTAAGAAGAGATACATCTGTCTCTCGTGTAGTCCTGCCAAGATTAGCCTTAGTGAATGTAAAGTCACCAACTTCGACTTCATCTAAGCTTTTACCCTCTGGAGGAACTGCAACTTCAATAACAATCTCGGATTCAGGAGTCTTCTCAATGTGCACCTGTTTCTTTATCTTCTTGTTTGACCTTCTCTGATAAGGTTCACCGAACTCAGATAAATCAAGGTTGTATGATGGTTCACGCCTCTGTCTCCCTAAAGACTTCTCGAGCCAACAAGACTGAACAATATTCTCAATTCGCGGAGAGACTGTCCCTGATGTATCAACCTGTGGTGGTTCAGGTGTCTCCGATCCAGCCTGAATTGGTGTCTCAGGCTCAGAATCTATGTCAATGGGCTGTACGTGAGGCGAACGAGGAGGTGAAACGTGAGGCTCAGCCTGAATGACTGTCTCTACTGGAACCTCAGGAACATGTTCAATTTGTTTCTGCTTCCTTTTACCAGTAGCCCTTTTCCCCGTGTTTCCACTAAGTCTAACCCCTTCAGGAGGTATAATAATGGCCTTGACTCTAGGTCTTGCTCTAGAAGTAGAAGGCAACGAAGAGAAACCCTTTGGCGGCTCTGCTATAGGAACTGACTTCCGTGTCCGTTTGCTCTCCAAGAATAACTTGCTAGTCTTGATAACTGATCTGGAAACCTCTTCGATAGAAGTATTCTCCTTGGCATACCAATCAGGTGAGCGAAGTGGCTGCCGAGCAACTTGATCCTTAACATAAGAATTGAGAAGAACTTCTCCATCATCATCGGATAGACCATCAACATCTTCTGATAGGTAATCAGAGAGCTGACCAATAGTGAGTCTACAGTAGTGACGACGACGGACCTCGAATTCATCTTCACAATTTGCCCAGAAATCTTCAAGTGCTGGCGCATGTGCAATCCCTCGCTCTAACCGATTTGCATAATGTCCAAGAGGATCATAGGAACGCCTCTCAGTATAAGGCTTGAGTTTGAACCTTTCAATCTCAGTAGACATATGCCTGGCATCTGTTGCTGCATCACATGTGAAAATTCCCAATGAGAATGGAAAATTTGCCGCAGCCTTATGACGACTACGAAGAAAGAAGTGAACATGCTGCATTTGCCTGAGGAATTCCATAAAGACAATCTTGTCTGACGGATATCTTGGCAACATCAGAGGCTCTCCAACATAACCATAAACTCGGATGTATGTAAAAGTAGGAAACTGTATGAACCAATTTGCCCAAGTCTCCATTGCTGATTTGGCCTCGGCTGAAATACGAATGTGCATCTCATCATCAAGATCTCTCACGGTTCTCATGGAAAAGTGATCATTTACTACTTGGAAGTTTTGCTCAGACTGAGAAAACTCTAGCTGTGGATAATACTCATGAATACGCTGAACACCGAGAGTACCATTGGTTTTAAGAAGTCTGTAGCTACCTTGAAATGCAACCAAGTAGACCAAATAGGATATCATATGAAACTCGTGATACTTGAGAAAGTTAGTAATTTGCTGATGTAAGCAATCACTAATCAACATAGCCCAATCAAAACGCTCTGTGCCATCAAGGATTCTGGTAATTAGGTAGAACATCCATGGACGGAAAGTATTAGCATCTGATTGACCGGTAACTCGATTGAGTAAGGTTATCAAAACAGCAACTTCCCCTTTAAATTCACCACGACCAACCTTCTTAGGCAAGTTAGTTTTCTGAATTGTCAACCATTTCTGAGCAACTTTTCTCTGTGAACGTTGATGATCAGCATCCCATATCTTCTCACAAGCTTCAAGAACAACAGTAAAGTTATCTGAACGAGGAGGAATAGCAAAACATTTCTCTATATCCTTCGGCTTGAGACTGCAAACCACTCTTCCATCAACCGATCTGATTGTCGTGAAGACGAGTCATAATGCTTAATGCAAGCAAGTACAAACTCAAGATCGAAGATAGAAACAGGAATGGATGCCGCTGCCAGCAACCCAGAACGCTCAAGATTCTTCATCGAATTGCTGCTAACATTCTCCAAACTGCTCAGATTGACCACTGGATAAACATGATTCAGGTCTGTATCTGACGTTTTGATGAAATTATGTGTAAGGACTGATTTCACCTTGTAATCAATGAGATTGAACTGCATTTTGAAAATGATGACTTTTGACTGTAAAGTCGAATATACTTGAAGAACTTTCTGAAAAACTCTGGACAAGGCTAAAAATAGCTTTGACAAAGAAATTTTCGAAGAAATTCTGGAACATGGGTTTTGTGCACAACTGAATTCTGAACAAACCCAGATAGCTGGATTCTCGAAAAAATGTGATTCAAGCCCACATGCAAAGAGATTCTCGGAAAAAGGCTCAGAGCTTCAGAATGAAGACTACGGGGCGATTTTCTCGAAAAAATCTAAGAAGTGGGTCTTGTTGCAAACGCTGAAATATGAGAACCCAGATGAACAGATTCTGAATATGTGTTGAATTACTCTGGCATGCGAAGAAAGTACCTAAGGTGAGAAATAGAAGAAATAAGACAGAAGATAGAAAGTTTTGCTTGTCTGCTTCTGAAAAATCTGCAAATCTCTTCTTTGAATCTTTATAAAACCTGCATGCAAAGTGGAAATAAAGTCTAGAATCGACTTCCTCTGAACAATCTGAACTCGTAGCTTCGAAGAACGCTGAAAACGGACACCTGAATCACCTTAAGCTTGCTGGTCGCTCAAAAGAATACAAGCTTCAGAGCAAAAGATGATGTAATAATGGACGCCATTCTTGAAATATATAGAATTTCATCATAGAAAATTCGCACTAAATAAAGCATGCTTAAAAATGGCGCTTGGCTTCTCATTGGTCCTTATTATAGTTAACTGAAACTCGAACAAGCTCAATAAGTGGTTATGCATTAGGGTTTGCCTTTCAAGTCTTCAGTTCAACTCAACCATGCGACTTTAGCTTCAGTTAACCATCTTATCAAGTTCGCCATCTTCAACCTTGCTTTGGATTCATCAAATTTAACCTAAGGCGTGCCCTTTTGAAAACTTTAGTTAACAATGTTGATTGCAAAGAGAAATTCGCCATCTTCATGCAATAAATATGCTAAAAATAGCTAGCCTTTTGGAACTTCAGTTAGCCTTCAAGAATGCGCCAACTTCATGTGCTTTAATCAAATATAATTTAAATATAGCAACCCTTTTAGAACTAAAGTTGCCATTCCCTTTAAAAGTGCGCCATCTTCACCAATTCATGCTTCACTTTTCAAACACTAAATATAGCGACCCTTTTGATGAGTGAAGTTAACAACTTCAAATTCGCCATACTTCACTAAAAATGCTTCATGCTTCACAAAATAATGCTTCATGCTTCAATTCGTCCCTTTTGAACTTCAGTTGACATTTGATGAAGCGCCATCTTCACTAAAATCTTCACAATTGCAACCAAAATCGCCATGCATGCAAACTTCAGTTGACATTCAGTAATAATCTTCAGTTAAGTCAACATGCAATCAAGTTAACTCAACATGCAAGGTAGTTAACTGAACATGCAAACTAGTTAACTCGACATGCAAACTGAAAGATCACTCCACATGCCAATATACTGAACTGAAGATGACAACCCAGAAATCGTTCAGTCTAACTGCAGTCAGAACTCCAGTTAAGGCGTCCATTCAACTCACTTTCGAAAATTCAACTTTGAACTCTCAAGCGAATTCCAGACTTAGCCAAATTTCATGAAAATTTAAGCTAAAACCTCTGCCGGGACCTCTGTTCATCCTCTGACACTGGTTGACTGACTTCTCCGATTGGCTGGCTGACAGGTGCATTGCAAAGCTTGGTAAAAACTGATCAAAAGATATCTTGAGACTACACATCATAAACGACATCTGAAGGCTCAAAAATCAAGCGCCTTTTCTGCGCTTTTCTCGAACAGTCAAATTTCAACTCCGCATTTTAAATGAAGGAACAAATCCTTCATAACCGGATTTATCAACTTTCGGGCTGGATCTAGGTTCCTGGTGACTTAATTCACTGCGGTACAAAGGCACATTTCCCCGAGCGTCATCGAGGATGAAAAATTAAAACCTTTTGAAAAGCTGCTCTTTTCATCGGACTTAGCCATTTCGAACTGGCTAGAATATCACCAAAAACCTTTTTGGCTGTGGCATCTCACCCTGGCGGAGGCGGGCAACTGCAGGCATAATGGACACATTGAATATCTGGTATCATCAGAAAGAAAGCATTAAAGGCTTGAAAAGCTTGGGCGCCTTTCCCAAAATGTGCTCTTTTGCTTTTTCTTCTGACGTTCTGACTAAGATTTGACCCTACGTTTGACCTCAAGTTCAGGCACTTCAGCAACTTGATTCACCCGCTGACGGATGCGTCGCGAAGCTCGAACAAGAAGTGAGATAAACATCTTGGGTGGCATTTAGCCAAAAACCTTCATTTGGCACCTCAAAAAGATAGGCGCCATTCCCAAAAGCTGCGCTTTTTACCAGACTTAGTCAAATTTTGACTTCGCCTCGTTTTTCACTGTATCTTTCACAACTTGCTCGAAACAGGTCCGTTTGACAAGCTTGATAGCTTACTGCGAAGCTGACGTGATGTCGGACGAATGTCTGCTGGAGGTGACAAACCCTAAAAATAGGATCTGGACCCCTAAAAGATAGGGCGCCCATTTAAGAAAGTGCTCCCTTCTCCAGAGATAGAAAATTTTGATGTTTTCGTTCAGATTTTAACTTTTTTTAAATCTTTTCAGTAACAGACTGACATGACACTGACACCAACTCCATATCTGAAAACCCCAAAAACGACCATTTGACAACACTTTAACAAGATTAAGACTCAATTAAGCAAAATGCCTTAGTGAAGCAAAAATTTTGGTTTTGGGTACAACAATACGCTTTGGTGCGAACATTGAAATCTCAAAGAGGGTTTCTTTGTGAAATCTCTTGAACGTTTTTCACAATAATGATGATGCGCATTGCACCTCTGTCCAAAGGAAAACAAAATTGTCTTCAAAGCTTTCATGTTACAACAAATACATTGCCAAGCATGAGCGACGTTTCCTTACATCTCTACATCTGTTTTATCCAAAAATTTCCCAAGATGCTGAAGCGCTAAAATTTAGCGCCATGACATGTTGCAACATATGTTATAAATTCTAACTCTCAGAGATGTAAGGGTGCTAAAATTTAGCGCCCTTGCATCAAAAGTGAAATTTCTAAAATGTAAGGGCGCTGAATTTTGGCGCCCTTACACTTTTTCCAATTTTCTACAATCTTTTCCAGATGAGCTTCATTTTCGACCAGTGCACTCCTGAGCCTTGTTCCTTCATTTTTGTGCATCATTTTGCGTGCCTTGTCATCTGCTACATGCTTTCCCATCCTCGTTGCTTGTTTCGCGCATTCTCATGTTTCCTAACGATTAATGTTTGTTTTGGCTCAACGAATTGCAGTCTCCTTTCAAAAATCTTCAAGTCAGAGTGATCAAAGTTCAAGTTGTTTTTTATGACTGCCAGTAAGCCTCCTTCTTCTTCAAAAGCAAAAGGCAAGATGAAGTACAAATATCAAGGTGTCTATCCGCCGACTGTAGTGCTCTCCAAGGTGGAAGAGATAAAAGACACAGAGGTTGGTCATCAGGACTTGGTTGATTTCGTAAAGCAAACAGAGACGAAGCCTCTTCTTGATCCGATGAGAGCAATCGTGCACAACAACCTTCATTTGGTGGAAATGTTTCCTACAGCTACACACAATACATAGTTTGTTCTTTAGGTGGCGTCTCACTACATCAGAGAAAGTAGGAGTGTGATCGATTCTTCTGGGCACGAGATTCTGAGGCTTGACCCTGATTTCTTTGACATTGTCTTCAAGGTCCCTCATATGGAGAAATACATTGATATTTCTATATTAAAAGCATAAGAGATCTTTGACGCTGATCGTAATAAAGCTAAACACTTGATAAACACTCAATGGTTAAAGAAGCCTAGATCATCTATTTTGAGATGGCTGAAAGGACTCCTGTGAAGTGATTTCAAGGATGACGTCAAAGATATGATCACATTTCTAAGCAGAGTGAAAGGCTTGCCAGAATCATCCACTTTTCACGATTGGATGTATGAATACATTCAGGATCATAAGAAGACAGAAGGTGCATATTGACTGGGGAAAACAAATCAGTGATGAAATACACGAGCAGTTGATCAATGTTCCTTCTACATTGAAGTTCTATATGACTTCTTACCTGGTGTATGCGGCGGCTGTAATGAGACAATTCCCAGGCCTATCTACAAAAGGGAATCAGATGATGGTGCCTGTGTACAGATATTTCTCAATTGGAGCTGAAGGAAAGCTTTCATCACTTCAGACGGGTCACAGATGCTTTCTTTGTGCCGTTGCTTTTCAAATTTGATCCAGCTTTGGAAAGAAGAAAGTATCTAATGAGGCTTATAAGGTGGTAAGTAAAGTTGGATGCATATTTCTTCAATTCCCAACGTTTACTTACTTGAGAGTAGGCTGCTACACTGGTTTACCTACATGCTACCACGTTATCCTTCGGATAAGTGGGTTCTCATGGAAACATGCAGACAGTTGATGTCAGTGCAAAAAGAACGAAGAAGCAACCACAAGCGCGGATTCAAGTTCCCACTGACCATCGGCCAATATACTATCCAAACTGCACAAAAAGCTAAGTCTGTTTATGCTGAAATGCAGATCATGACAATCAAGACCTATAGGTATAGGTTTGATTTCGATTACCGAGATGTCGAAAAAGATTGCAAAGGGTCATCATCACAGGTACCATTTTGGGACATCTGGGCTGATTACAGAGATGAAGAAGCCATTCACAAAATGGACTATTGTAGGTTGACTGTTCAACAAATCAGAGATCTTGATATCGCTGACCTACCAGAGGATTTTACAGATCCAGGTGATATCATGAATGCTGTCTATGATGAGCAAGAAATTGCTAAAAGACCGTTGCCTACAATACAATGGTCTAGGAAAGAAGTTACCAGCATAAGAGAAAGGTTGAGGCCAATCCTAGCCAACACTGCAAAATGGTTGCATAAACACGGTTATGAAATGAAAAGTTTCAGAACATACTCAGAAGGAGAGGAATCTGAAGCAGAAGCTCGCCAACAACAAGAACTCCGCGACAAAAATAAATCAGCGGCCGTTCCCACTTCTTCACGAAGAGGTCCTAGGATCAAGTTCATTGTTGGCAAGAAAGATACCCAGTCTGTCCCAGAGACAGAAATCACGAAATCTAATCCATCTCGCTCTAAGGGTAAAAAGTCTATTCTAGAGGAGGTAGATTCGATGAAAAGAAACTTGAAGTGATCAATCCGCTGAAGATGAAGATTCAGTAGAAGCAGACTCCGACAGAAGAGGTTCTGAAAGCGGGCAAGAGTGCGAAGAAGATTCGAAGAAGGATCTGAAGGTGATTTTGAGGTGAACGAGTCGGAGAGACAAGAGGGTGATCAACAGGAACCCGGGCATGATCAAGAAAGAACTACTTCTCCTCCAGTGGTTTAGAAATTCAGAACATCATCTGTGACTTCCAATGTTCCTCATACCCTCAAATTCAGAACTCCTCCACCTCCTATTCCCTCGTCCTATTTACATGCATTCCTGCGGTTGAGATATCTATCCTGCGGCATCAACCCAGCGATACTCCCTCGTGACAAGCATCCATATAGTTGATATACTGTCAAGCCCTCCATCATCCATCCTAGCTTGTCTTCACCAACGTATGATATCACTTCTGAAAATGAATTCATCGTTTCATGAATGAGTCAATGCATTGATTAATCAATGTATCAACTACGGGAGGCGTGATGAGACACTTCTCCTATTGTCACGATACCTATGGTAACTTGCACGTGACAATAACTTCGAAGTAGCAATGGCGGCTGAATTGACAGTGAATCCAGAAGCTCACACTTCTTTTCTTCCCCCTTGGCTAATATCTCAAGTGTCGAAGCGTAAAAAGCAAATGATTTCTCCGGAGGAGCTCGACCTCGAAGAGATAGTCCTTCCAAAAGCTAAAGGGAAGAAAAAGGCAAAGGTATACTCAAAGGTTGAATGTTGATAAAGTCGGCCAAATGTCACATTGGCATACCACCACATGAAGAAGGTGATGTCAATATGGAATACTACACGGTGACAAAAGTCACTTGGCAAGGTTACCAATGAAAGTGCAAAAGGCGATCGTAAGTCACTTTGGATATCTTGGCTGGAAGAAGCTGGATAAGTAGAGCAAGCTGCAACATGTGTACAAGCGGAGAGCATTATGCCCCACTTGTAAAAGAGACTTCGGAGTTCTCCAAATAATGCTAGCAGCGGTGGTAAGTATTGAAGACCCGGTACAAGAAAATTTGAAGTTTGCCTCAAAGGCGGAGTGTTGTATGATTTTGTTGAGAAGATCATTGAACATGGATCTCAGATTATAATGGTTGCGGATGAGAAAACTACCTTGTTGGCCAAGCTCACCATAGAGCTTGATAAAGAAAAAAGTGTACTTTCCCAGGAGCGCAGAGACATGGAAAAATGCCATGTTGTCATGGTCGAGATGAAACAGGTAAAGCTCGTAAATTGGTGGAGGTTGGGGTAATTCTGACAAATAAAAAGTTCGTTCAGGTAAGAGAATCACCGAAACACAGAATTCAAGTA
This sequence comes from Sequoia sempervirens, assembly GCA_007258455.2. NCBI lineage: Eukaryota > Viridiplantae > Streptophyta > Pinopsida > Cupressales > Cupressaceae > Sequoia > Sequoia sempervirens. Next base: position 49,612 of record VDFB02261309.1, on the reverse strand, counting down.
GTTCAATCTCTTCACGGAAGAATCTCCACCAAGTCAGGGAAGATGTCGAAGGACATCGCACTATTCTTAAAAGTATCAAAGAGTTGCACGGTCAACTCGCCCGGGAGAATAAGTATCTTCCCGGCCGAGAAATATCGGATCTTCAAGGAAGCCATCATGAAATTGATTGGGTTCGGACTTCTCGAAGCTTCTTTTGAACATCATTTGTGATACAAGGCTCACATTGGATAACCTGAAAACGCATCTTGACAGGTGCAAGAAGGTTCACTCATCTGCCATGAGATCGATCACGAGAATTCACACCATTGTGGATTACACCATTGGTCCAAATGAGAAGTTCATGCAGGAGACTAGGAGGAAATTTGAAGACTTCGCGCCCAAGGCAAAGAAACATAAAGCAGCCTCTTATTCTCCAGTGTTAGACATTTCGGTGCATCCCTTTATGCATCTTGTAAATATTTCTTGACATTTTGAATGTCTTTTTGTAAATTGTAATTACACCAAGCTTGAAGATGTAATATTTTGAAAACAAATTACACTTTGACTTTGGTCAAAGTTAGGTGAGATCTCCTAAAATCACTCACCTAACTTTCCTTAATTTCCTCAATCAGTTTCCTATTTTTGCTCATCCCTCTTTCTATATAATGTGAGGGATTTTCATTGTAAATTTATCTTTTAGTATTTTGCAACAAAGTGCTGCCCTTTTTGAAGCAAATTTGTGAAACTTTGTGTTCATGCTTTGTGAATGGAATTTCATCAATAAAGAAGAGGATTGCAAACCAAACTTCGTTGGATTCAATACTTTTGTGAGTTGATCTTATTTGGTGGTGATTAGCTTGAGAAATCTGAAGGACTCTAAGTGGTTTATGTAAACTTTGTGTTACATTTATTATTTAGATTTGCATTTGTGTTTCTGTTTATCATTCGGTTGAATGATCTACAAGACTTTGTGCTTGTAATCGTTCATGCTCTTGCATATTTCGGTTGAATGATCTACAAGACTTTGTGCTTGTAATTGTTCATGCTCGTTGATACTTTGGTTGGATGATCTACAAGACTTTGCGCTTGTAATTGTTCATGTTGTTCTAAGAATTGCTACGTCTAAGAAGACTTTGTGCTTCTAACGTAACAAACGATATACTCTGCACAGATCCAACATTGATAAAGCTACGGAACGACTTTGTGCCTTCGTGAGCTTTCCCTTTTACTTTATTTTGTCTATTGTTAATTACTTCTGGTATCTCTACGCTTCGCTTTGACGAGATAGAGGTATTGGTATTACTGCTAGTTGTTAGTTTAAGGTTATCAAGAATTGTGAACTTCCAACGGTGAAGCATTGTAAACATCTTCTCTGAAAAAAGAGAGAAGGATGAATGTAACACACCCCCCACTCCGTAAGTTTTGTGTACATTTTGTAATTACTTGTTTGTTTTACTATCGCTTCTGTTAGCAGTAAGAAGGGCGCCTCCCCTTTCCGAGAGGAGAGATTTACATCTCACATAGTTGTGGCTGAAGTCCAAGTTGTGTAATCTATCGAAAAGCTGATTACATAATTTTCACCCAACATTGTAGAAGCATCACAAGAAACTACGACACCTTTGTTTTCCTAGGTCCTATTAGATGTTTGGTGCCATAATTTCTTATGAATTAAGAGAGTTTGGTCAAGATGTTACAAAGAAAGAAATTTCTTTTAAAGTTGGCAAAGCAGAGAAGAATGATGAACTAAATCCAGATGATCTTAATTCAAGGTGGAAGCTAATTTTGTAAGGAGATTGAAAAAGGGCACTAGAAAATACAAAGGTAAGTTACCCTTTAAGTGCTCAATTGTGGAAAGATAGGTCATTATGCTTCTAAATGTCCAATCAAAGTTTCAAATGAAAAACCTAAGGATCATAAAGGAAAATTTGTCAAGAAGAGTTATTATTTTAAAAAGATAATGGTGTATCTGATGACGAGGAATCAGACTATCTTGATGATGATAGTGATGAATGCTTGTTCATGGCTTTAAATGTTGGAATTAATTGTACTAATTTTGAAAGATGTATGAAGGATTTAGTGCTCTAGTAACAGGTCGCAACATATGACAAATGATGGTGGATAATTGATAGTGGATGCTCAAATCATATGACAAATGTTAAGAGTAAGTTTGTTAAACTTCAAAAGTATGATGGTGGTTTTGTTAAGTTTGGTGATGATACATCTGCTCAGATTTGTGGACAAGGTTCAATTAGTTTTGATGGAAAGCATAAAACAAATGATGCTTTTTAGGTCAAGGGTCTCTAGCATATATTCTTAGTGTAGGATAGATGTGTAGCAAAGTATACAATTTGGTGTTTCAGGATGATGGTTGTGAAATCAAAAAAGCAAGATTTAGAACTTTTGTTGTTGTAGGGACAAGGACAAAAGGTAAAGTTTATTGGTTTAAAGGTAGCCGTGCTAAATGATTTATGTCTCAAATTAATGAAAGTTGGCTATGACATTGAAGAATGGGTCACATCAATTTTGACAACCTAGCAAAGATTCGTTCTATTGATGATGTGAGAGATCTATCAAGGATTACAAATCCTATCAATGCAATGTACAATGAATGTCAATTTGGAAAGCAAACAAAGAAGAGGTTCAAGACTAAAGAATATTCTACCGCAGGTCCTTTGGAGTTGGTGCATACAAACCTATATGGACCTACCAGAATAAGAAGCTCTCAAGGTGATAGGTATTTTATGTTATTGATTGATGATTATTCTAGAATGACTTGGGTGTTATTTCTTAAAGAAAAATCAAAAGCTCTAGATAAGTTTAAAGCATTTAAATATATGGTTGAGAATGAAATGGATGTGAAAATAAAGTGCTTAAGGTTTGAAAAAGGTGGTGATTTTACCTCCAATGAGTTTAATAGTTTTTGTGAAGATCATGGAATAAAGAGGCATTTTTCAGCTCCTAGAACTCCTCAGCAAAATGGAGTTGTGGTGAGAAATAATATAATAGTTCAAGTAGTAGCAAGAACTATGATGAAAGAAGCAAGTCTATCTGATGTTTATTGGAGAGAAGTAATTCATACTAAAGTCTACATTCTTAACAAAGGTCAAGGAAGAGTGAACAATTCAAAGAATCCCTATGAGTTATGGTATAGAAAAGCTCCTGCTATGAAATATTTCAAAGTGTTCAAAAGTAAATACTATATCAGAAGAGATGAAGAAAACTTAGGAAAGTTTGATGCAATATTTTATGAAAGAATCTTCCTTGGATACTCTATAAGAAGCAAAGCTTACTAGTGTTGTAATAAAAGGTTTAAGAACATTGTTGAAAGTACAAGTGTCAAAGTGGATGAAGAACCACATCAAAATTATGTTTTGATAGAAGGATATGAATCTGATGAATCCCCTTGTAGTAAAGAGGAAAAAGATGAAGAGAAAAGAAGAAATGATAGTTGAAGAGGAAGAAGCTTTGAAAAAGATCCCTAAGACTCCTAAGTATGTGCATAAGAACCATTTTGAAGATCATATCATTAGAGATAAGAGCAAAGGTGTGTTGACAAGAAGAAAAACTACTATGACAGAGGAACAAGTAAACTTTTTTTTACTTGCAAAGGTGGAACCTAAAATAGTGACTGAGGCATGCAAAGATGAGAATTGGATTAAGGGTATGAAAGAAGAATTGAAACAAATTGAAAAGAATTAGACTTGGGAATTGGTGCCAAGTTCTGCAAACAAGAATGTGATAGTAATTAAGCAGGTTTTCAGGAACAAGTTGATTGAAGATAGAAAATTTGTTAGAGATAAGGCTAGACTTGTGTGTAAGGGCTACTCACAAGTGGAAGGAATAGATTTCGAAGATACTTTTTCTCTAGTGGCAAGGATTGAAGCTATTAGAATGTTTTTGGCCTTTACAACACATAAAGACTTCAAGGTATATCAGATGGATGTAAAGTTTGCATTCTTGAATGGTGAGCTAAAAGAAGAGGTGTACATTAAACAACCATAATGTTTTTAGTTATTAGATGATGTCAATATGGCCTGAATGTTGAAGAAGGCATTGTATGGATTCAAATAGGCTCCTAGAGATTGGTATGCAAGGTTAGATAAATACTTGTTACAACAAGGATTCAAAAAAGGTATTGTAGATAACAACCTTTACTTTAATGTTGAGGGAGAACAAATCTTGATTGTGGTAGTGTATGTGGATGATATTATCTTTGGAGGAAATGAAGGCATGTGGAAGAGGTTTTCATAGGAGATGTGGAAAGATTTTGAGATGTCAATGTGGGGAGATGAATTTCTTCTTTGGATTACAAATCAATCAATCAGAAAAAGGTATTTTCTTTCATAGTCAAAGTATGTCAAGGAAATATAGAAGAAGTTTGGAATGGAGGATTCTAAACCAGTATGTACCCCTATGGTTATTGGTTGTAATTTGAGAAAAAATGATGAATCTACTAAGACATATCAAAGAAAGTATTGATTAATGATTGGTGGATTGCTATATCTAACTACTACTAGACTGGATATCATGTATGCAGTTTGTCTTGTGGCAAGATTTCAGGAAGATCCTAGATAATCACATGTTGCAACAATAAAAAGGATTTTAGATACTTGAAGGGCACTTTGGATTTTGGTTTAAGGTATCCTAGGGATACTGATTTCTCCTTGAGTGCATATATAGATGCACATTGGACAAGTTGTATAGATGATATAAAAAGTACCAGTGGAGGTGATTTCTTTCTTGGAAGCAGATTGGTTCATGGTTGAGTAAGAAGTAGGATTTAGTGTCATTATCTACTACAAAGGAAAAATATATTGTAGCAACATCATGTTGTACACAGGTGTTATGGATGAAGCAAACACTAAAGGATGTCAGAGTATCATATGATGAACCTCTTTCTATCTTGTGTGATAATACAAGTATTATCAATATTTCAAAGGACCTAGTAATGCATTCAAGAATAAAACATGTTGCACAAGTGGTTGTTGTTGCACCAAAAGATCAACCTGTTAATGCCTGATATAATCGCCAAATTTATACAAGATCCAAGATCCACAAGAGGCGGTTAATCCATGTCATGAACCCAAGTGTTGCACTACATAGCATAAGGAGACCAAGGGTGAAACTCTTGCAACAATCCCCCCAATGTAAGTGAGGGGTTCAAACCTGTGACCTCAGTTCTAATACCAATTGTTGTATAGGTGGTTGTCGTTGCACCAAAAGATCAACTTGTTAGTGCTCAATACAACCACCATATTTATACAAGATCTAAGATACACAGGAGGTGATTAAGCCATGTCACGAACCCAAGCATTGCACTGCATAACACAAGGAGACCAAGGGCAAAACTCTTGCAACAAAGCATATCTCTATTTGGTATCACTTCATAAGAGAGAAAGTTGTAGAGAATGAGGTGAAGTTTGAATATGTGCCTACAAAGGATCAAGTTGCAGATACCTTTACAAAGGCTCTTCCTAAAGATACATTTGAGTGTCTCCAACTAAAGTTAGGGATTATTGCCCCTCCTTTCAACTAGATGCATAAGTTGGTGCATCTATCCAAGAAGCACTTCAAGGCACATTATTGGTCTTGGACTAATGTTGAAGGCTACCTCTTAGGGGGAGTAGGTAGTAGTGTTTTGATTGGTGCAGTTAGGTGGAGCATATATTATGCCCCTACCCCTAAGGGGGAGAGAGAATTGAAATATGAAGAACTATGGAGAGAGTAGTTGCTAGTGTTGCAAGTAGTGTCAAAGTGATGTATGTAGATGTCAAAGAGGGAGAGTAGAAAAGAAAAATTCTATTCAAGTGTTGTCAAAAGAGAAAGGTGTTGCCATTTTCCATTGATGTCAAAGGGGGAGAGAGATGAAGTTTGAAAAACACAGGGAAAGAGTTGATGACAAAGGGGAGAGTAATGGTTGAAGAACTCCTTAGATAGGGGGAGAGATTGCAAAGAGAATGGTGTCTGAAGAATAGAGGTAAAGGGAGAGAGTGAAGTGTACCCTAATAAGGGGGAGTGTTGCTTAATGCAGAGTTGCTTTTGTTGTTGATGGTTTTTCAAAGATGGTGTTTCCATCAATGACAAAGGGGGAGATTGTTGCAAGTATGTTGTTGGCGTTGCCATTGATGTCAACAATTGGTCATTGATGTCAACAATATGGAGATTGTTGGTGTTGTCAAGTGTTGGTGCTTATATGGATGTGTTGTGGTTTGATAAGGTGTTGTGGTGATGTCATCAATGTTGTCATTGATTTATTATATGGTTGTGATTAATAAGTGTTGCATTTGCAGTAAGTTCACTTGGTTTCCAAGTGCTTTTGATAAAATTTGAATAAAAGAGTGTGTAGCATGACAAATGTGTGTTCAATGTTGTGCTCCACATTTCTTCATGGTTGAAGACATGCTTGTGTGGTTTGTATATGATGATCAAAGGTGTTTAGAGGTGTTATATCTAGATTTTTAGGTTATGGATCGTGTGATAGTGGAAGTTGTGTTTGATAGCATGTCTATCTATATAGAAGGTTGTTTGGGAGAAATGAGATTGCTCAACATTTCTCTACAGTGAGGTTTCTTGTCTTACGGATTTGGGAACATACTTATATTTTATGTATCTACTTTCCCTTGAAGTTTTTTGTGTTGCGTTGTTCCACAAGTCTAGATTCATAAGTTGTGTTATGTGGCAGTATGTCTGGTTGCACAAAATCTGGCGTTCTCAATTTCAAGTGGTTGTGGTAGAGTTGCAGAATATTCTGATCATGCTAGAATATTCTAGGATGTTGTGTTGATGTTGTGAAGTGTTGCTTTGTGGTTTGCATATTTTTTTCAGACCTGGGGAGGCATGTATGTTGTCACTTGTAGTGTTAGTTCAGGTTTGGTCGACCTAGCGTGCTAACATTATTTGTGGAGGTACCTCATGGATTGTGGATGTGTTGAGGGGTGTGGTGATATAGATTTGGGTCCTAATTAACCATTAGCATGGTCTTCCTTCACTTCTTTCCATTGTGGGAAGTGTTTGGTTCTGACCTATTTTGGTGTTACACATTTGAGGTGCATACGTTCCATTAAGTCTGACCTAATTAAGATTGTTTATGTCATGGATGATATAAATGCAAGGTGAGTTGTTGGAGATTTTGTGTAGTGTGTGAATATGTGAATGTGATCAAGTGTGGTGATTTGAGTGTGAGCTTTAATTTCTATGACTCTAGATGCAGTGAGCAGAAGGTGTCTACGTTTTTAGTGTGCTTGAAGTTGTTGGAGGCAATGAGCCAAAGGTTGCAGATAGCATAGAGTTGTAGTGGTGAAATTTCATGTTGCTCTGAGACAGTGAATCTCTCTTAGTAGTTTCTTCTAATCTTATTTCTTCTTGGCAGTGAGCCTAATTGTATTTGGTGTTGTTATTCATATATATATGAATTAATCCTCACCGTGGTTTTTCCCTGCTTAAGGTTTTCCATGTAAATATGGTGTTCTCATGTGTTTGGATGAGTTTTCATTGTTGTTTCATATGCTTAACATTTTGATAATTTGCTTAATGAGGGTTTAAAGTTTGATAAGGGTTTGAAAGTTAATGAGGATTGAATGTTTTAATGTATAATTGATTCACCCCCCCTCAGTTGTTCTATGCATCGAACAAGATTATGCACAATTTGAGCAATCCACATTACAAATATGTATCAATCCACAATGGGATTGAAGGCTTGCACTTTCTAGTGGTTTAGTTACTTTGATTTGAGTTCAATTCTTTAGATTAAATCATTTGAATGCTTTACAAATGAATTTCATTGAGTATGGGTTTGTCTAATCTCAATTGTGTAAGTTCTTAGTGTTTTCAGGCTCTAATTACTTCATTTATGATTCCATTCATGCTTACATATTTCCCATACGACACTAATAAAAAATATACTTGATTACATTAATTTTAGAAAAAAAAAATCTTAAAAAATAAACAATTGAAACAATATACAAAATAAAGAATTTCAAATTCCTAGCAATGCAAATAAAAAATATGATTTATACAAAAGCTATATTTTTATCCTTTGTTTCTTTAAAATTAATTATAACTTAAAAATGAATATAAAAGTATGCAAAGATTTAACCTACAAAAAAGTTTAGTTTTTTAATGTAGAGATTTTATTTATTGATTTTATACATGTTTTTGCATGGGGTTTCATGGATTTTTGTGTCATTATTTATGCATTAACAATAGAAATAATTTTTTTAACAATACTATCAAGTTAAACAATTTGTAATCAATTTAAATAGAAAGTAGATATTGTCATGATTTTCAAGATCATAAAGCAAAAATCAAGAAACTTCCACAAAATACATGCACATAAATAAGCCTAATTTGATATTATCAAGAGATGATTAGAATGCACATAGAAACCTTGCATATATAGGCAAGGCGATGAAGGTAGGCAAGTCGAACACAATGACTAACTACTCATTCAATGATGAAACTCTTGTTAACTCACATGCCAAGTGTTATAGTGAGTGGCAAGTGACCATGCAAGAGGTATCTCACAAGTGAAGGCACATGTCTCAACCACATGAGGCGAGATAAAACTATGGAAGACCCTAAGTGGAGACTTAAGAAATGTGAATAAGACTCTCCCAGTTAGGTTAATAGCTAACTAGTTTGATACAATCATTATTTACACCAACACTCCCCCTAAGTGAAACTTAGAGAGTAATATATGAACTAATGATGAGTCCTGGTTACTAGGCCATGTTAGGTACTCATGTACAAGTTTCTCATAAAGTGGAGTAATGGAGAAAAAACCTATGGAAATAAAAACTCCTCTAAAAAAAAAGATGATACAATGAAGAAAAAATATGTAGCCCCCCCATAAAATGACGACAATGGAATCAACTTCACAAAATTTTCCCTCTCCTCTACCAATTTTCTACAAAATTTTCCCTTTCCGACCTTAGGTTGAAGATGAAAATGGAATCAACTTCATAGACCCAACTAGATGATAGTAGTCCTCATAATGAGCTATCCATAAAATATAATTTTAATATATTTTTGTTTTATTATGTATTTTTTTTAGTTTAATTAAACATAGGTTTTTCACCAAAAATCAAGCTCTCTATTCTACACATGTGGAAAAATAACAGATTATAAAAAAATCTAAAAAATATCTATGCACTAGATATTGATATCCTTGATCCAACAAAAAAAAATTGAATTTCAATACATCCAAAAAAGGTTATGTGCTAGCAAGTAAACCTTTGTCTAAATTGTAACTGGTTTGATTTAAAAAATTAATTAAGAAAAAAATTTCAATAAAACACTATGAAACCAATTGCATGCACTAAATATCGTAGTTACAAATCTAAATTCGAAAAAATTAGAATTTTATCCTTCATATAAAAAAAACTATGTGTTAACAAGTAAACATCACTCTTTAAAAATGGTGTTTACTGTTAAAAACTAGTTTTCGAAGGAGATGGAAAAAGAAATGCAATTTGATTCCAATTTTTTTTTAAAATATATATTTAAAATCTATAGACAAAATGTCACAAATCACTAGTTTGCATTATCTTCAAATTCCTCATGGTTTAGCAACTATAGGTGTCTGAAAGTGAAGATTTAGTTAAAAAAATTTAGTTCAATGTACAGTTTGACCAAAAAGTGTAAACCACTATTGTGGGATCACCCCTTATAGAACACATTTTTCACAATTTCTCAATGCTAATGTCTTGGAACAAAAAGAAACTTCTATTGAATATTCACAATCAAAATTTCAAGTTATGGTTTGCAAGTTATGAAAAATGAAAAAAAGCCCCCCTTATAAGCACTATGTGGAGCTTCGTGATCTATCTGGTAAAAAAATGTCAATTTTGGTGGTTAACTAACCACTTATTGTTACATCTATTGCTAGTGGTTAGAATAGTTTTGCTACATTACAATAAATGTTATTAAAATAAAAAACTAATCATATAATGAAAGTATAATTTAAAGACTATTGTAATGTTAATAGAGAGGCGTGTATTATTTGACCATTAAAAGATGATGCATGGCACTAAGCTCGAGTGCTTGGAGGAAGAAGTGAGTCACATGGGAGAGTGTGTGGTGTTTGGGAGCCCGATTCAAAAGTTGTGGAGATGGTCATGCTTAGGAGGAACAAAAGGAGCCAGACCAAGTCGTGGTAGTTTGGTGATTTGTTGACGGAGTGATGAACAATTCAATGCCAAAATAGATAATGTCAACCTATGGGGCGAGGATGGAGGTCAACATGGGGAAATTTATTGTGGGCAGGAGAGACATCAAGAAGTCACATTGTGGTTTAACCATATGCATTGGTTGGAGGGTGACAAGACCTGAACAAGTCGATACTAATGTGGATGATTCCCTTATGCATTGGTTGGAGGGTGACAAGACCTAAACAAGTCGATACTAATGTGGATAATTCCCTTGACTATGGCGTGAGATCCACTAACCATTATCACAGGAAGGAGAGTGGGCATGACGGCTGGGCTTAAGTGTCACACACTAAGCTCTGGCCGGTCAATGACCTTTTACCTTTTTTGTTTTCCGTTGGGGTCCGACACTGGCTATGCTATGGTCATCCGATGGCTGATGCATAGTCTTACAAATTTTGTCAGTCATTCGATGGCTGATGCATAGTCTTACAATTTTTTTCAGGAAGTACTATAACTTGGCAGCCAATTCCCATACTATCCGTAACTTATTCTGCAGCAAACTCATTTTTCCTCACTTTTTCATTCAATAAATTTTAAATTTCCATTACATTGGAATTATTAAACTTTGTAATATTTGATTTTTTTAATTGTATTATTAATTATTATTTTTAAATGATATTGGTTTATTATTCTTAAGATTTTTAAATGATATTGGTTTATTATTCTTAAGATTTATAGGTATATGTTATGATAAAGTTGATTCATTCATATCAGTTAGAAATTTTGGTATCAATGTTTTTTTCTTTTCCAAATCAATTAAAATATATATTTAAATTTTAAATTTTTATAATATGAAGTAGTATTATAAATTTGGTGATATTTAATTTTTATTTATTTTTATAATAATTATTTTTAAATGATATTTTATTGTTTCGAGAGAAAATTGATTCATTCTTTATCAATTTTTAGAATTTTTAGAATCAATATTAATATTTTATTCAAATCAATTAAATTAGTTATTATTCTTGTTTAATGGTTTTTATTAGTTAGCTTTAGACAAATTCTTTGTTCTTATTTTAATTGTAATGTTCAGTATTAATAAATTTTAATAAATTTATTGATAGGTAATTTTTATGATTAATAGATTTTTATGTTGATAGTTGATTACTTTTAAGTTAGGTTAATTTTTATGTTTAATTTATATGTGATAATCTATTTTTGTTTAGTTATGATTATGTTTATAATTTATGTGATTATTAATTACTAAGTGATGTGTGTTGGTAAGTATGACTTCTTATATGTTTTCATTTATTGGTTGATTTGAGAATTCAATTTATTGATTAGCTTGTGTGCTTATATGATAATTTTTTGACACCATTGTGGTAGTTTCAGGGTGTTACATAAGCTGTTCATGTTAGTATTTTTTCAACTGTAAGTTTGAAGACTTGGGTTTTATATTCTAGTTTTAGTTTATATGTTGGAATTGGATATTGAATTATATATATTTTAGTATGTGGTTATTTAACTAACTTATATATAACAAAAAAAATTCATTAATTAACGTGTGGATCTTCTCAATGCCATTAATTTCATTTCAAAAATAAATTGTCACTTGTAATTCCTAAATAAATTCCTAAAATTTATTTAATTGTGTAAAAAATAATATTAAGGTTACATTATAAATGGTAGATTGAATAAGTTGAGTACCCTCACCCTCCATTTTTTCTTCTATAATATTTATATATACACACCAAAGAAACCAAACACACACATAAATTATGCACCAAAGCAATGTGATATGATCATTATCATCAATTCCATTACATAATGTTGTACCCAAACCAAATTTTTTTTGCTTCATCAAGGCATTTTGCATAAAAGAGTCTAAACCTTGCTAAAATGATGTAAAATACAGTTTTTGGGCAATATCAAGCATGGAGTTTTTGTTAATATTTTGTCAGTCAAAGTCAGTTTTATTGATCAAAACCTGAAGCAGAGACTCAGAATGGAGCTTTTCACGATAGAGGAGCGTCTCACGATAGTATTTCACGTTGCATACGGTCATTCCAGTGATCGAGACAGAGTTTTCAGTGGTTAAATTATGAAGATTTCTCAGAGAAAAGCCAGAAAGCGCAACTATAGCCCAGGGGCGCCCAACTTTTTGAAGGTCAAGATCTTGTTGAAAGTGTTCAAGCATACAGTCAAACTCTTCAGAATTTGCCTAGCTATTCGACGAACTATCCAACGAAGCTTTCCGAGACCTGCAGTTCCGACAATCAGTGACAAAAGTTGAAATTCCTAAAGTTCCAGATATGAGAAATTTGTCTTTTTCAGGCAAAAGCACAACTATAGCCTGAGGGCCCCCATCTTAAAGAGAGGGAAAATTCTGGTATTTCTGATAGCGGATACAGTCAATCTGTTCACGACTAGTCTGCTTATCCAACGAGATATCAAACGCAGTCATCCGAGTCTCAGAACTCCGGCAGCCGTCGTCTGAAGATCAACTTATAATGGAGTTTTCACGTTTGAGCTTCTCCATTGGTTCCCAGTGCAACTACAGCTCAGGGGCGCTGGTTTAAAGGACCCTTAAGATGGAAAAATTTGCAGACGAAGTCTTCCTGACATCAGTACTACTCTAGCCTAGCTCCGCAATGCATCATCCTAGCTTGTCGATTCGACGTTTCAGGTGATCGTGGCGGAGGTTCTACCAAGCACGTAATTTCACGGGCGAACCAACATAAAATTTGTAGTATATTTCTACAGTCCAGAGGCGCCTAGCCTTTAGACCTGTCAGATGAGGTCGTTCGCGTTCGAAGTCTTCACGACTTTTTGAGCATAATCATTTTATCTATTCAACGAGCCTAGCCGTCAGCTTTCGGGATTTGGAAAATGCTCGTACGTGCGAGGTCTTTGGCGAAATGCTGAAGAGTAAGGACATCTGGAAAATGGCTAAAGTCTGGAGCGGTAATTTTAAATAAAATACGCACTGGAGTTTTTGAGGTCTTAGCAGTTTTCTTGCTTCGTCACCTCTAAAGACTTCTCTTGTGGGCCCTTCTGGCTGTCCATTAAAAAAATAGTGCCTGAATCGGGTCATCTCAGCTCCAGATATCAGAGGACGAAGTAGGGTACTTGAATGGAAGTTCAACTTTTGTCAAAATGACATCAGTGCAACTAAGAGCCAGGGGCGCTTTTACTTTTGAGGCCCTTAATGAACTTTTCAGATGTCGTGTATATATCCGTTGGATGCAGAATGTCTCCAGGCACGCAGTGAGCTTCGTTTCTTGTCAGCAGGATTCACCGTTCATCGTCAGCAGCCGTTTGAAGTGTCAGATGGTAGTTTGAGAAAATGACTAAGTCTGGTGTCGTAAAAGCAATTTAATCAAGGGGCCTAATTTTTTGAGGTGTCAAATGATGGATTTTGCAGTGTTGACTCCTAGCAGACACTTCTTCCTTGTTCAGCAGGCTTCGCAGTGAATATCTCAATTCAGTCTCAGCATCGTCTGGTCACCCGGAAATCAGTGTCGAAGTTGGCCAGTTGTAACTTTGTCGTCAGCTATAAAATAGGAAGTTAATAAAAAGTGCAATATCTTGAGCAAATGGACGCCTATGAGCTTAAATGATGACTTTTCGGAATCAGTGAAGTCTAGCGGTGAAGCCTAAAGCTTCATCCGGTTTGTCAACTGAAGTTGAATAATATTTAATATTTATTATGCATATTTAGCATTAAAATGGCGAATCTCTAAAATTGATGCCTTTGCAAATTGCATGATGAATATTAATTTATTATTATTTATTTCCGGACTCAGTGTCAGTATCAGTGTAACTGAAAGGGGTCCAATCAGAAGGCTTCTATTTTCAGCTGAGGTTTTAAATCTTGCAGTTGTCAGATTGATGCGAATTTCATCTTCTTTAAGCATGGCGCCATCTTCATTTATTATTCACAAAGCTAAAGAGAAATTCGTTTTTCTTAAGAGAAATTCATATTTTTAAAGCAAAATTCGTTTTTCTTCAAAGCAAAGGCGTATTTTTAAGCAAAATTCGTTTTTCTTCATTCACAAGGCGTATTTTCAAGAGAAATTCGTATTTCTCAAGCAAAGGCGAATTTTAGCAAACCAAAGGCAAATTCTTCATCAACAATCATTGGCAAAGACATCAAAACATTTTATTTGCAGGTACAAGTCAGAATTATTAGCAGACTTCAGACAAGATGGCAATTTTAGCAGAAGCAGAGCACTAAAAACTTCTTTCTTCTGTCTTAAACTCTTCTATTTCTCGTCTTAAATTCTTTCGCATGTTTGAAGAATTGGCGACTTTTGGCAAAACAAATCATCTGGGTTGATTCAGAATAGCTTCCTCGAGAAAACCCATGTGCCAGAATTTTTTAGGAAAATTTACTCCAGAGCATCAGTTCTCGAGGCTCTAATTTTCTCAACTAAAAATTCCTTGCATGGTCGAGTAGAAGTCAAATTTTGCAAATATGACATTTTGGGTTGTCTTAGAATCTTTTTATGGAAAAACCCATATCTCAGATTTTTCCGTGAAAATTGCCCTTTGATATGCTATTTTTAGCCTCAACAGGCTATTTTTAGTTTTCCAGAAAAGTTGTTAGAATATAGCCGTGTTCATAGTCAATAGGCGAGTTTTTCAGAGTACAGTACACACAGACTGAATTCAAGACCAAATCGATCTTAATTCATGATTTCGTTAGAAAAGCTGAGACCAATTTGTATCAAGCCACATAAGAGATAATGGCCATCACTTCACTCACAGAGCCGCCAAAGTTATAAGTCAATTAAATGCTAGTTTGAGTGTGCAAAGATTGCCAAGATTGCTCAAGTTGCTGACATTCAGATGCTGATGCAGTTGGCAGCCTCGTTGAGGGATTGCTTGTTCGAGATCATGACCAGTAGACTTTAGTTTCCACCTCTTAGGATAGACATTACGCATAGGAGTTAACTTGGCGTTACCCTTTCAAGTTAACTCGATGTTGTCATCACATGCATATCTATTCTGAGATCAGCTTTACACACTTGGAGTTTTATTTAGGGTTTTATGTTAATTGATGGTAGTCTTCCAGTTAACACGCTTTCAATAAGGACGTGCATGCTCGCACAATTATCCATTTTTAGATTAGATGTTTCGGTTAATTGATGGTAGCTTTCCAGTTGACTGTATAGTTTACTTCATTAGGGTTTGGTAGCGAATCTTGCATGCATTGCAAGACTGTAGATGACTTAAGGTGATTTTAGGGTTCCCTACACCTTGATGTATATAAATAAGAGCTTTTGCTCATTTGTAAATAACTTTTGCACGAGAGAAATATATGCTGCGCCTACCTTGCCCTCAATATTGCTCTTTTTGTATCTATTCATGTGTCTTTACTATTACGATTAAGTGTTATGCCACATAGGGTTTCATGCAATTATAATGGTGAATTCTTTATGTTTTGTGCATCTTTACCATTATGATCAATTGTTATGCCACATAGGGTTTCATGCGATTGTAATGATAAATTTGTTTTGTGAGTCTTTACTATTATGATCAATTGTTATGCCACATAGGGTTTCATGCGATTGTCATGGTAAATTCTTCCCATAGTTTAGATAAATCTGTTTTGTGCCTAATAAACTTGTTCAGATTGAGATAATAGTCGCGCCACCTTGCCTTCAAGTAGAGAATCTGTACTTGGTTATCGTGTGTTGTCGTGGACAATAAACTAATTCGGATTGAGATAATAGATGCGCCACCTTGCCTTCAAGTAGAGAATCCGTATCCAGTTTATCGTGTGATGTTGTTACCAATAAACTTGTCTAGATTGAGCTGATAGATGCGCCACCTTGCCTTCAAGTTGAGAATCTATACACGTTTATCGTCTAATAGTCAAACCCTGCTCCATTTCCTCATGCTCTGTTTTCTTGAGGAAATTGGATAGATTTAAAGTAGATAGCTTAGTTGTAGTTAATGATCTGCGAAACCAGAAAATCCTTAGCTGCAACGTTCTTGGTTTTCTTAACCTTGTGCCTCTTCCAGCTGAGAACAAAAAGATAGGACTTAGATTACTTTTCTTTTCCATGCATTCCAACACTACGAGGGAGCTTCCCCTCCTAATTTGAAGAGCACTCATTACGTAGTGTGCATAGCTGTCTGTACAAACCTGCACTCCAGAGGTGTTAGTTTTTACGCCAACACATAATAACATGGATCTATATTTGGAGGCAATACATATAGAGCTTTTACTATGTGATTTATGGTTTTTAACTTTCTTTTTGCATAAATTTTTTATGTATAGTAAATAATGTGTTCTTGAATTTTAGTAGTAAATAATTTGTTCTTGGATATATATAAACTAAATTAATTAATTTATGTTTTCATCTTCATTTATCAAAATGAAAAAGATCAATCTAGTGGTGGGAATTTGATTAATTGAAACGGTTGAGAATAAAACTAAATTATTTACAGGGTCCATTCTATTATATAGATTACAACATGTAAAATTTGATTTGATGCTCAAAAAGTAATCCTCTTTCCATCCATTATATTAACTAATTTATGTTTCCCCTTGTTCTATAAATAAATAAGCATATGTCGTTTGAAATATTTTTTAATCCTAAAATCTATTGTTGATGCTTCAATATTTTAGTGACCAATAACTTATATTTTTTTAGTGTAAAACCATATTTTCATAATATATCTCTAAAACTCCTTCCTAAAAGAAGCTTTTTATACCCCTTCCCAATAATTGTTCTAATATTTTATCAACCAATTATGTTATATTATTTAGTGTGAAGCTATATTTTTATTATACATTTCTAAAAACTTTTCCTAAAAGAATCTTTTAGACCCCTTTTCAAAAATAAATGAGCCTATTTAAACAAGCTTATTTAACAAGTTTTGGAAACACTTGGAAAGAAATGAAAATTTTACCATGACACACTAGATTGATTGTCAATAAAATTTGGAGAATGATAGACAAGAAATTGCATGTCCTATAAGTTATTTAGAAAACACAAAATGTTGCAAGAAAGAATATAGCATAAAAAGATGAATAATCCATAACAGTCTAAAATAAATAAACTCATAAGAAGATGTACATATATAGTGCAAAGGAGTGCAATCACTCGAAAAGTGGCATGCAACTCAATAAAAGAGTAAGGCTAAAAAGTACACCTAAGTAATCTTATCTTCAAAAAGAAAAAAAATCATGAGAGAAGATGTCATAGAATATTCTACACTAACAAGAAACACACCACGATTAACATAGGACTAGAAAAGAAAGCTAATAAAACTAATTGAAGGAATTTCATACACCATCCATAGTATCACAAGAGGTAGTTACAACTACAATGAAATTGAGGAAAGAGATTAAAAAATTGTAGCTTCAAATATTTTGAAATCATGAATATTTTTAGGACTTAAAAAATCAATTCACTTGGAATTTTTGACTCCAATGCTCAAACCCTTAAGGTGACTTTTATTTAATTTTTTATATTTACTAAAAGGGAGTTGCCTCATGACAATAACCTAGCTATAAAAAAGGTTTTTCATTTTACCTATTTATATATATTTTCATGTATATAGCAAATGAAATAGTTCATGAATAAATAAAATTATTTTTGAAAAGGGCTCTATAAGATTCTTTTAGGAAAGGTTTTTAGAAATGTATAATAAAAATATAGCTTCACACTAAAATATTATAAAACAATCCGTTGATAAAATATTACAACAATTATTGAGAAGGTGTATAAAGAGATTATTTTATGAAGGAGTTTTAGAGATATATATTATGAAAATATGGTTTTACACTCAAAAAATATAAGTTATTGGTCACTAAAATATTGAAGCATCAAAAATAGATTTTAGGATTAAAAAATATTTTAAATGACATATGTTTATTTATTTATAGAACAATAGGAAACATAAATGAGGTATAATGGGTGGAAAGAGGATTACTTTTTGAGCATCAAATCAAATTTTACATGTTGTAATCTACATATAATATTTTGGACCCTGTCAAATAATTTAGTTTTATTCTCAATCGTTTTAATTAATCAAATTCCCAACACTAAATTGATCTTTTTCATTTTGATAAATGAAGATGAAAACATAAATTAATTTATTTAATTTATATATATCCAAGAAAAAATTATTTACTATTAAAATTCAAGAACACATTATTTACTATACATAAAAAATTTATGTAAAAATAAAATTAAAAACTATAAATCAAATAGTAAAAGCTCTATATGTATTACCTTCAAATATAGATACATGTTTATTCTGCTTTTTGTTGTTCCAATTAATTTTGATATTCTACTTTTCTCAGAAGATCGACGAGTTCTTAGAGGATACCGATTTTCTGAAGCTCTTTTTCTCATCAGCATCGTTGACAGCATAACACAATTTGTGCAAAATCTTGAGGTAAGTCACTTGGCATGATTTTAGTGATTTTAATTTTTTTTGAATCTGTACGCCCCTAGATCATAACATTGTTTTGGATGTTCTTTGAAACTCACCCACAGAAACCATATTTTATCATAAAATTTGTAGGATCGTTTTCTTATCATATTTTATTGCTGTTTGTGTGGTGTATGCTCTGAAACTCACCCACAGAAACCATGACCAGAACATCAGGGGTTAGATAATTCATGAGATGGGGATCCTGAAGAAGACGAACTTGCACTTTATTGTTAAATGCCATGGCATGCTGTAGAAGAAGCGTATGTCAGAGGGCTTTCTGGCGGAGGTGGACAAAAATGTGTTGGAGGGGCTAAAGTATCTCTGTCGCCAGAAGATCATCCACGGGGACATTAAACCCTCTAACCTTCTGCTTAATCGGGAGCAGGAGGTCAAGATTGGGGATTTTGGTGTTAGCTGAATCCTTTCACAGACATTGGATCCATGTAATACATACGTGGGGACGTGCGTGTACATGAGCCTGGAGAGGTTTGATCCAGACAGTTACGGGGGTTTGATCAATATGATTTATTTTTTTCTTTTTTATTTTCACCCTCTGCTTTATTCAATTTCCCCATAACTTTGAGTAGGCACCACATTTTCGATAGAAACACACAAATTTTGTTTCGTGTGTAACACTTATATCTCCTGCACGGTGAAGAGAGTGTGAGGGACATTCATTACTAAAACCAGAACTACTACAATGTTTGACTGTATAGAACCCATGGCTTCTTCATGCGCAATTGCAACTTTCTCTCTGCTATTTTATGCTCGAAATTCCAGCGATCATGCATATACATTATTTTTGCTAATAAATTGGGTATTATATAGTTAACTTCCTTTCTAACTGACATTGTTATACTTAGTGGTACACATTTTATTAAATATAATTATTTTTTAATTTTTTATTCTGTAGTAGAATCACAAACATTTGTAACCAAACATATATTTTTGCCGGGAGGTAGTCTTTAATTTTTCACATTTTCTACTGTTTATCTTCATAACCCTTCTTAAATAAAGAGCATCTAACATATTTAAAGACATAATTATCTGCTATAAATATAAATCGCCTTATTATTATCTGCTACAAAGATGGAATCACATTATTTGACATGGTTGAATAAAAAATATTCACAAACATATTTGGTCATGGAGAGTTAGAAGATGCAGACAGTTGTCTTATACTCCTTTTAAATGAAAATAGTGGAATGTAAAACTAAGAACTGCAAATAAAAAAAATAAAAAAAATAAAAAATAAAAAACTGCAAACGCCACCAAAAAAAAGTACAAGTACAAGCCAAGAACAAACACAGTAGTATCAAAGCCTCTGTGTTCCTTTACAACGTTTCAAACTTATTTTATGACACATTAATTAAATCTGTCGAAATGTAACTCCACTGCCATCATGAGCATCTTTATCAATTTATTTAAGAGTAACAACCTCTCTAAAATAGAAGGAAACCTTGAATACTGTGGTTGCACAGGTCAAAATGTCAAGGATAATATAGCCCCTAACTATTGAGTGGAATGTACTTGAAAACATTACCAATAAATTGTATCGTAATTTTAAATCTAATCTTGAATTCATTATTTTCCTCTACTTTGACACACATCCAAGGATGACTTTGAGCTTAAATTTTACACTGGAACGTCTAACCCAAAGTTCAATAATTGAATTTGTTATTAACTTGTGAAAGATAAACGATATATAGCTTTCTTTAAAATAGAGGAATATGTTACAATTGTGCATGTTGATGGTTATTTAAGTCATTTGATAGAGATTTTTAGGATTGGATATGATCAATATAAAGATTAATCATAATAAATTGATATATATCATATGTAATAAGAAAATTATAATAGGGTAGTGCATTAAATGTATAAGAAAGTAGTGTGTTTTTTTAACATAAATTCAATTCATCCTCATAATCAAAGACATGACAAGTTTTGATCTATTTTTTTATATGTAGCTTTATGTCCATACCCCATGACTTTTGATTAGCAATTTTATACTATTGCCATTATTAATTTATATTTTGTAATAATATCAAGTAGTAAGATCTCTATCTTTGAGATAGATGTTTTTAAGATATTTATAATAATTAATATTTTTATTAATTGAATTGTGTAAGAATTTATTACAATCTTCATATAAATAATATCTAATTTTCTATTATTGTAATAAAATATTTGTATAATTGATAAATGAGTTATTGAGTAATAAAGAGGCAGGGTACATAATAGTTTAACATCAACAAATTATTACAAGCCAAAATGTATCATGATTTTACTAGGTTGATAGATATTATAATAGGTACAACTATTACTAGACTTAAGTAAATAAAAAATTCTACAATAACTTATAATAAAAAAAATCTCTTCACATATGTATTTAAAATATTTATACTAATTTTATTATTAACTATTATTTTATAGTGGACAACAAGACACATTACATATATTTAAAAAATCAAACTATAAAATAACTTCGGAGTAAATAAAATAATTCTTTAGAAAACAACTCTTTAAAATAATTATTAAATAATTTAAATATGGTTAGGGTTAGGGATCAATGAGGGTTAGGATAAAATTACCTGGTTAGGGTCAAGGTTGAATTATAGATTAATTTGGGTTAGGGTTAGGGTTGGGTTTAAGGTTAACATTTAATTAGGGTTAGGGTTAGGGTCAAGGTTCTATTAGGGTTGACTTTGGTTTAGGGTTAGGGTTCAATTTTTATGATAAAGCTTGGGGTTATTGTTAGGGTTTAATTATGGTTAGGATTACAATGGATTGAGTTTAGGGTTAAAGTTTAATTGGGGTAAGGGTTAGGGTTCAATCAACATTAGAGTTTAATTAGGGTTAAGGTTAGAATTAGTGTTAGAAATAGAGTTAGAATTATAGTTATAAGAATGGTTAGTGTTACGGGTAGAGTTAGGTTTATAAATAGGGTTATGTTTATAATTATAAATAGGGTTAGGGTTAGTGTCAAGGTCATAATAAATTAGGGTTAGAACTAAGTTTATTGTTAGGGTTAGAATTAAGGTTATAATTATGGTTAAGGATAGGTTTGGTATATTACAATAGGGACTATGGTTCAATTAGGGTTATAATGTAATTAGGGTTAAGATTCAATTCATTTTAGGGATTATGATTATAGATAAAAATCAATTAGGATTAGGTGTATGGTGCAACTATGGTTAGTGTTAGCATTAGAGGTACAATTAGGGTTAGGGTTTAATTATGATTGTAGTTTAATTAGAATTAGGGTTCAAGTAGGGTTAAGGCTAGGGTTAAGGTTAAATTAGGGTTTATGTTAGGGATCAATTATAGTTATTGTTCACTTAGGGTTAAATTAGGGTTAAGTTAGGAATAAATTAGGGGTAGGCTTAAATTAGGGTTAGGATTAGGGTTAAGATTTAATTGGATAAATTAGGGTAAGGGTTAGGGTTAGGTTTCAATTAAGATTAAAATTTAATTAGAGTTAGATTTCAAGTACCAATAAATTAGGGTTAGGATTTAATTAGAGCTAGGGTTAGGATTAGAGCTCAATTAGTGTTAGATTTATGATTAGGATAAGAGTTCACTTAGCTTAGGACTAAGCTTTAATTAGGATTAGGATTCTATTAAGATTAGTGTTAACATCAGGGTTGGTGTTACGGTCCAACTAGCGTTGTAAGATAAATCTTCATGTTAGTGTTAGTGTTAGGGTTAGGGTTAATTTTTAGGGTTAGGTTAGGGTTAAGGTTCACTTAGGGTTAAGGTTAGGGTTCAATTAGTATTTAATTAGGGTTATGGTTTAATTAAACTTAGGGTTAGGATTAGAGTTAAATTAGATTTACAATTAGGTTTTAAATTAGAGTTTGGTTAGGTTAGGGTTAGAATTTGATTACAATTATGGTTCAATTAGGGTTATGGATTTGATTTATTTAGGGTTAGGGTTCAAATAAAATTAGGCTTGAATTAGGGTTAGGGTTAGGGTTCAATTAGGGATAGGGTTAAATTAGGGTTAGGGTTAAAGTTAGAGTTATGTTTTAATTATGGTTAGGGTTTACTTAAGGCTATTCTTAAAGTTCAATTAAGGTTACTATCCACTTAGGGTTATGGTTCAATTAGTATTCAATTTGAGTTAGGGATCAATTAGGGGTATGATTCAATAAGAGTTTTGTAGGGTTGCATTTAAATTATGGTTAGGAGTGGAGTTAGGGTTAAATTAGGGTAAGGGTTATTGTTAGTTTTAGGCTATAGGTTAAATTAGAGTTATCTAGGGTTATGATATATTTAGGCTTAGGGTTCAAATAACATTAAGATTTAATTAGGGTTAAGTAAGGATTAAATTAGGGGTAGGCTTAAATTAGGGTTTAGATTTAATTGGATTAAATTAGGGTTAGGTCTATGATTCAATAAGAGTTTTCTAGAGTTAGGGTTAAATTATGGTTAGGATTAAAGTTAGGGTTAAATTAGGGTAAGGGTTATTGTTAGTTTTAGGCTTAGGGTTAAATTAGAGTAATCTAGGGTTATGATATAATTAGGTTTACGGTTCAAATAACGTTAAGATTTAATTAAGGTTAGGGTTAAATTAGGGTTAAGTAAGGATTAAATTATGGGCAGGCTTACATTAGGGTTAAGATTTGATTGGATTAAATTAGGGTTAGGATTCAACTAGAGCTAGGGTTAGGATTAGAGTTCAATTAGTGTTAGATTTATGATTATAATAAGAGTTTACTTGGGTTAGGATTATAATAAGAGTTCACTTGGGTGGATTAGGGTTGGGGTTTGAGTAAGGGTTAGGGTTAGGGTTAGAGATAGGATTAGGCTTAGGTTAGGGTTAGAGATAGAATTAGGGTTAGGGTTAGGGTAAGGGTTAGGGTTAGGGTTAGGGTTAGGGTTAGAAATAGGGTTAGGATTGGGGTTCAAGTTCAGATTAGTGATAGAAATAGAATTAGGATTAGGGTTGTGCTTTGTGTTCAAATTAGGGTTAGGCCTAGGGTTAATAGTAGGATTAGAGATAGTGTACTTGGATTAGGGTTAGGGTTTGGGTTAAAGATAAAATTGGAATTAGGGTTACAATTAGGGTTAGAAATAGAATTACGATTAGCGTTGCAATTAGTGTTAGGATTAGGGTTATGGTTAGGGTTAGAGATATAATTAGGATTAGGATTGGGGTTGGGGTTTATGTTATGATTATGATTATGATTATGATTATGATTAGGCTTAGGGTCAGGGTTAGAGATAGGGTTAGTATTAGGGTTAGAGATAGGATTAGGATAAAAGTTAGAAATAGAATTAGAATTAGGGTTCAGGTTAGTGAAAATATTAGGGTGAGGGTTAGGCATAAAGATAAAATTAGGATTAAGGTTGGGGTTAGCATTACAAACATGGTTATGATTAGGGTGATGGTTAGAGATAGGGTAAAGGTTAGGGTTAGAGATAGAATTAGGTTTATGGATGGGGTTTTTGTTATTATTAGGTTTAGGGTTAGGGTTTTGGCTAGAGATAGAGTGAAGATTAGGGTTAGGTTACAATTAGAGATAGAATTAGGGTTAGGGTTAGGATTAGTTGGGGTTAGGTTAGAAATACGACCAACATTAGGGTTAGGGTTAGAGATAGAATTAGGATTAGGATTGAGATTTCTATGAGGGGAGCAATGTCTTTCAAAGTTAGGGCTAGCATTCAATTAGAGTTAGGGTTATGACACAATTAGGGCTAGGGTTCAAATAGACTTAAGATGGTTTAATTAGGGTTAAGGTTAGAGTTAGGGATATAATGGAGTCAACATTAAATTAATTAGGGTTAGATTTAGTATTAGGATTAGGGTTAGGTTTAGGATTGTGATTAGGATTAGGGTTAGGGTTAAAGATAAAATTAGAATTAGGGTTATAATTAGGGTTAGAAATAGAATTAGGATTAGTGTTGCAATTAGTGTTAGAGTTAGGGTTAGGGTTAGAGATAGAATTAGGATTAAGATTGGGGTTGGTGTTTATGTTAGGATTATGATTATGATTAGGCTTAGGGTTAGGGTTATAGATAGGGTTAGGATTAGGGTTTAGGTTAGTGCTATTCTCAGGGTTAGGGTTAGGTATAACACTAACTATAACCCTAATCATAAGTCTAAACCCTAACCCTCACTATAATCATAATCGTAAACCAAATCCTAACCCTAATGCTAATCTTAACCTTAATCCTAACCTTGACCCTAACCCTAACCCAAACCATAGCCCTAACCAAATATAAATCCTTACCCTACCCCTAATTATAATTCCAATTCAAACCTTAATAGTAATTCCAACCCTACCCTTAACACTAAACAAAGCCTTATTTCTAACCTGAAACTTGTTATAATTATAATCCAAACCCTAACCCTAACCATAATTCTACCCCTAACCCTAACATAATTCTCACACTAACTATGACCATAAACCCAACCTTAACACTAAACCCTAAACCTAATCATAATAATAAATCTAAACCAAACCCTAACCCTAATGCTAACCCTAACCATGATATAAACCCTAATCCTAAATGCTTAACTCTAATTATAACCCTAAATATATTAATTTATTCAATGTGTTATGCACGCTGCGACTGCTACTAGCTTATCTATCTTTATATATTAATCTATATATTATACGCCGAGAGATTTCATTTTTGAGGCATATTTTTTAAATTAAAAAAAGCAAAAAAGCAAAAAAAAAAGCACTAGATTAATATATTAAGATAGATAAGCTAGTTAATAATGAACATTACAACTAAAATAAGAACAAAGAATTTGTCTACAATATATAAAGCTAACTAATAAAAACCATTAAAAAAGAATAATAACTAATTTAATTGATTTGAGTAAAATATTAACATTGATTCTAAAAATTCTAAAAATTGATAAGAATGAATCAATTTTCTATTGAAACAATAAAATATCATTTAAAAATAATTATTATAAAAATAAATAAAAATTAAATATCACTAAATTTATAATACTATTTCATATTATAAAAATTTAAAATTTAAATGTATATTTTAATTGATTTGAAAAAAAATTAACATTGATATCAAAAATTCTAAAAACTGATGAATGAATCAATTTGATCATAACATATACCTATAAATCTTAAGAATAATAAACCAGTATCATTTAAACATAATAATTAATAATATAATTAAAAAAATCAAATATTACAAAGTTTAATAATTCCATTGTAGGGGAGAGGGCCCAATAGTCGTGCGGGGTCCAATAGTCGCGCACCCAATCGTAAATATAATACCCAATAGTCATTTATATAATGTCCAATAGTTGTGATTTGACTACCCATAATTAAACAAAATGTATGCTTTTGATCTAAAAAGCAACCAATCATGTGATACCACATCAGCGCTCAACTACTCATGATGTAATGCACGAGAATTGGTCTCACTATTTTTTGGGGCCTTTTTGGACACCTTGACAAAAACGCATGCTGATGTGGCATCATATTTGATGATCTGGCCCTGAAACCTTAGTTATAAGCAGAGAACTTGCCAAGTAAGTTGTTGTAAAAAATTGGGAGTGATTTGAAATTTCGACGTAGGATAATTAGAAGCGTGAAGTTAGGGTGCATGACTACTGGGCCCTCTCCCCTAATCGAAATTTAAAATTTATTGAACGAAAAAGTGAGGAGCTGTCAAAATGAGTTCGTTGTAGAGTAAGTTACGAACAGTACGGTAATTGGCTGCCAAGTAGTACTTCTTAACAAAATTTGTAAGACTATGCATCAGCCATCGGATGACCATAGCATAGCTAGTGTCAGACCATAATGGAAAATGGAAAAGGTAAAAGGACATTGACTGGTCAGAGCTTAGTGTGTGACACTTAAGCCCAGCTAAGCATGACGATAAGAATACCACTTATCAAGAGATTGTTAATCTCATCCTCATATTTCCTATGTTGAATGGGATACATGACAATTATCTCCACAACAATTCCAATTGCAATGGAATAGATACAAAAGTTTCCAATTGTTGTAAGAACCTTTTGGAAATGGCCAACATTGTTTGTGGAATCCACTAAATGAGTAGCCTTCCCAAAGAAAGTGCGGACTCCAATGACAATGACCACGACCTCAATTTCTCCGTGTTTACATGTAGACCCTAAAAATACTTCATCTCCCAAATTATTTGTGACAGGAAGAGACTGGTCAATCTTTAAAGCATCACCCTCCAAGAGATGAGCATCTGTAGAAGCATAAATAATATCTCCTAGTTTAGTACTAATTTTAAGAATTGAGGCATCTTCTTCTTGCCACCTACCATCACGAACAACCTTAGTCCATCAAAGTTGTTGCGTTACCAAAATTGTGATACAACAATCACAACCAAATCAATCTCTTCACCATTATAAGAATTGATTTTGCAAGTGGAGGCTTGAGTGAGAGAGCTAAAGTAATTTGCCTATTGCACTTTGTCCTTTATTGCCCAAGAGATTACAAGATCTCTCTCAAATAGAGATTGACGTCACAAATATTTGTAAAGGGGAAAATCATTCATGCAAAAAAGGGTAAGGCTCACACTAGAAAGAACAACTCCTCATGCATATAAAGGTATTTCAACCAAAAAAAAAACCTAAATAAAAATGAACTTTTGATTAGGTTAGGTGTAAAATTACGAGAAGAGTTTTGCTAGCATGGCTTTGATATCATGCTATGATTTCTAATATCATAAAGCAAAAACCAAGAAACTTCCACAAAATACATGCAAATAAATAAACCTAATTTGATATTATCAAGAGGTGATTTGAATGTACAAAGAAACCTTACATATATAGGCGAGGTGGTGAAGGTAGGCAAGTTGAACATAATGGATAACTACCCCTCTAATGATGGAGGTGTCTCACAAGTGAAGACACATGTCTCAACCACATGAAGTGAGAAAAAACTATAAAAGTCCGTAAGTGGAAACTTAATAAATGTGAATAGGGCTCTCCGAGTTAGATTAACAACTAATTAGTTTGATAAGTCACTATTTACACCAATAGATATAATAACTATAATTAATTTATTAATAATTTAAAATATATAATTACATTAATTTTAGAGAGATCTTTTTAAAATTGAACAATTAAAATAATATTATAAAATAAATAATCTCAAATGATTCAAGTTATGACTTATACAATAAGCTATAAAGTTCTTAAAAATTGAACAATAAAAACAATAATATAAAATAAATAATCTCAAATGATTTAAGTTGTGACTATAAATTGTATGTTTATCTTTTGTTTCATTAGAAAAAATATAACTTAAAAAGGAATGAAAGAGCATGTAGAGATTTGATTTCTGAAAAAAAGTAGTTTTTTAAAGTAATGATATTATCTATTTGATTCATGAGAAAAAATTACAACTTAAAAAGGAATGAGAACGAATATAGAGATTTGATTTCTAAAAAAAATAGTTGTTAAAGTAGTGATATTATCTATTGATATTAATTTTTTTCTATATTGATAAAATTATTGAATGGTTAAACTTTTCTCAATCGTCTTGCATCATTCTAACATGTTTTCCTTCAATCACATAAATTCACATAGGAAATATCTTCGCCATAATTAAGGATATACAACCTTTCAAATAATCCTACTAGTATAGATATCTCATAAAAATGTATCTACTAGTATACATATTTTAATAAATATATATAAATTACATCAAGAGATATCATTATTTATTTATTTATTTAACTTGTGTATATATTATTTAAGTTAATTAAAAATAATTCTACTTTTATATAAATATTGATAAATTGAAGTAATTTTAAAGCAAATAAAAAAAATCTTTATTTGGATTTGAAATTGATTAAAACGAGAGAAAACATGTTTTTATTATTGCTTTTATCATCGCTTTATTACACCTTTTCTTTATATGAAGTGAACACCCGCTTTTGAAAATCAATGGTTGGAAATTGTAGAGAAGGATGCAAGGCTGTTGAAATGATCTCAGCCATCAAATTTTCTAAAATATTAAAAAATATAATATGTAATTAAAGAAAAAAACAAGTGCATGCTTATCTAGTCTTAGTTTTAAATTAAGAAAAGATAAAATAAGAATTTTTTTTTTCTTTTAAACTTTTTAAACCTAGATTTTTAGATAAATAATAATATTAATAATAATAAACTAATAAATTACAAATTGATTTCTTATCTTTTAAATAGGGTTTCATTTCATTTTCACTTAAGTTTAGTGTTATTTGTAATTTTTTTATATAAAAGTTAGAATTTTACTTTTAATAATTTTAATATAGTTTATATTTATTTTTAATATTTTATTTGAAATAAGTTTTAGTTTTTAAAATTTAATTTATTTAGTAATATTTTATAATATTTTTTATTTTTTAATATTGAGTTTATGTTAATATTGTTTGTGATATATTAATTATATTTTTTAGGTACATGTTCTATTAATATTTCAATTCTACTAAATTAAAAAAATAGCTTTACTTTTTTGTTTAATCATTTATGAACTTAATAAGCTTATTATTTGTTACTAATTTTTTTATGTTTATTAATATTTAGATTTTGATATATTTTGACTTTCCATTTAGCTTATTTTATTTTAGTTTTTAATTTATATTTAAGTTTGAAATTTATTTTTATTATTTATGTCTCTTTATGAAATTACAAATAATAATTAAAAAATATTAGAATTATTTATCTTATTAAAACTTTAATTATTGTAGAATAATTCTATTTTGGATGTTTTTATAATTTATATAATAAAATGAATTTCAAACTTAAAATATAAATTAAATTTTATAGAGTGAGAGAGAGAAGGTAACTTTTGATTAGTTGTTTGATGCCAACAATCCAAGGATAACACGTCCTAGGGTTTTATGCTCAAGGTTGCATGCCATTTAGTTAAGGATATGATAATTCACCTTTAAAACCTCTTCAGTGTACCCATTGCATACTTATGAGGAAAATAGACAGAGATAGATAAAGAGAGAAAATAAAGAGAGAAATAGAGAGGGAGACAAAGAGATAAAAAGAGAGATAGCAGATACAAAAATAGAGGTATAAATATAAAGGAATAAATATGGAGAGAGGAAGAGAGATAAAGAAAAAGAGAGGAAAAGAGAGAAGAGGAGAGACATAGATAGATATAATCACATAAAGATAGATAGAGATATAAAGCTCAAAAGAGGAGACAATGATATATATAGAGGTCGAGAGATCAAGAGATAAAGAGGGAAAGGGGGAGAGAGGAAGGAGATAAATAGGGATAGAAAAAAATAGTAAGGGCAGAAAGATATGGAGAGGAAATAGATAAAGAGAAAAAATGAGAGAAAGATAGATAGAGGAAGAGATAAGGGAAGACAAATATGGAGAGAAATAGGGGAGAGAGAGGAAGAGAGAGATTGAAAGATAATAAAAAAATATAAATATATAGAGAGAGATAAAGATATAAAGAGATTTCACTTTCTCCTCCAATATCTCTATAAATCTCCCCATATGTACTTCTCCCTACCTCTCTCTATATACATCTCACTCTCTCTGCCTCTCTATATAACTTCCTCTTTATCTTTCTATCCCTCCATCTCTCCCTCTCTCTTTGTATCCCCATCTTTCTATCTCTATTTCTCTCTCTCCTCTCTCTCTCTCCATCTCAATCTTCCTCTCTATCTCTCTCCCTATCTCTATCTCTGTACCCCTCCTTACATCTCTTTCCCATCTATCTTTCCCACTATATATCTCTCTTTCTCTCCCTCTATCTCTCCCTCTTTCTATCCATATCTCTCCCTCTCTCCCTCTCAATCTCTCTTTCTATATCTCTCAACTTCTCTATCCTCTCTCCCTCCCTCTCTATTTATTTATATATCTCTCTCTATCTCTGCCCTCTCTCTATCTCTCTCTCTCTATTAATTTTCTACATCAACTCCTTTGTCTCTCACTCTTGCCCCCTCTATTTATATCTTCCCATCTCTCCCTCTTCCTCTCTATTTATATCTCATTATCTCGATCTCTCTCTCTCTCTCTCTCTCTCTCTCTCTCTTATTTACTCCATCGCTCCCTCCATCTCTCATACTCTCTCTTTATATATATATACCTCTCTCTATATATCACATCCTATATCTTTACATTTCTCTGTCCGTCTCACCCTCTTTCATTGTCTCCCTCTTTCTATATCTGCCTCTCCCTCTCCTAGGCTCTTCCTCTCTACTTTCATCTCTCCCTTTATATTTATCTTTCTCTATCTTTGTCTTTGTATTTTTCTCTCTCACCCTCTCTATCTTTTTCTCTCTCTCACCCTCTCTATCTTTTTCTTTATCTTTCTCTATCTTTGTCTTTGTCTTTTTCTCTCTCCCACTCTCTCTATCTTTCCCAAGTTATATTTATCTTAGTCCATCTCTTCTTTATATCCCTATTTTCCCTCTCCCTCTCCCTATCACTTCGTCTTTCTATATCTCTCTAATTCTCTCTCCTATCTTTGCTTCTCTCCCTCCATTTGCCTCCTTCTCTATCTATTTATACATATCCATCTCTCTATCTCTCTCCATATCTCTCTTACTCATACACACACAAACTCCTTGTTTCTCTCTCCCTATCTCTACCTCTATCTCCATCTATATCTATCTATATTTAAATTCCTACATATATCCCTCTATCTCTATCTCATTATCTATCCATCTCTCTTTACCCCTATATCTTTCCCTCTCTCTACCCCTCTCTATATATCACTTCCTATCTCTATTTTTATAGATTTCTATCTCTGCTTCTCTGCTTCTCTCCCTCTCCCACCCTCTCTATATATTTATCTCTTCCATCTCTATCTACACATTTGTCCTCTCTCTTTATCTCTCCCTCCTCTCGATATCCCTCTCCTCCACCTCCATCTCCATCTCTATCTCTAACTTCCTATTTATCTCTATATCCTTACCTCTCTCTCTCTCTCTTTATCTTTATCATGATCCTATTGGTAATGGAGCCTTATTATCTTCCTAATTCAAAGGTTTGGTTTTAGTTGTGTTTGGATTCCTATAAGTAGATGCATATTTGATTTTAAGCTATCACTTCTCCATTAAGACCTTTGTTTCACAAACAAAAGATCATTTTTTTTTTTTTGAAAAAAGAGGGGTAAAAACTTTATTGAAGATCAGAAACAAAGCATTACATCACAGCAAAAGGCCAAAGCCCCAAGGAACCCAAAAAAAGACTAAACAACACAAGAGCCAATCAACATCCAACATCAGTCTCTTCTCTTTCCTCAGCAATAATCATTTCCAGATCACGACGGAGCTCCTGGGAAGTCTGCTCCCACCTCTCAATCTTCCAGCCATCAAGCTGTTCTGAAGCCCATTTCGCCAAGCAATCCGCAGCCCTATTCCACTCCCTCGGAATATGGACAAAAGACACCACTTCCATCAAGGAACTAATCTGCAGAATCTGCTGAACCATCCTAGCCAACTGCCAACTGACATCAGCCATCTTCCTATCATTAAGCAAGTTAACCAAAACTTGTGAGTCAAACTCACAAATAACCTTTCTCCACCCCAAAGCATAGGCCCGTTCTAGAGCGAAAAGGATCGCCAGACCTTCCATCAGGTTAACAGTCTGCACTCCTTCAAAGACAGAGAAGAAGAAAACCACCGTCCCTGAAGAATCCCTTCCAACCCCCCCAATTCCCGCAGGCCCCGGATTTCCCCTAGAGGAGCCATCAGTATTAATCTTTAGAACCCCAACAGGAGGGGGAAGCCACTTACCTGTTCTCATCACTTTCTTCCTTGCCCGCCTTCCCCTTCCAACACAAGCCGAAGCCGAGGACATCTCCTGAAGTCCCAGTCTCTCCACCTTCTCAGCACCCCTTTCTCCAAGGGATACACCACCTCACACTTCGCTTCCACCGTCTCCCGAATCATACCCATAATCCTCTGCCAAATCTGCTGAATGACCATCTTTTCACCTCGGAAGATTCTACGATTCCTCTCCAACCAAATTTGCCAAAGAATGAAGGTAGGCCCAACATACCACACATCCTGTAAGAAGGTTGCCATCGCGGGAGGTCTGCCAAGTCTACTCCAGAAATCCACCAAAGAGGAAACATGAACACAAGGGCTTTTCCAAGCCTCCCACCAAAAATGCCACAGCCTCAAGGAGAAAGAGCAACAGAAAAACAAATGAGCAGAATCCTCCTCCCCATTCCCACACAAAACACACCTAGAAGGGCCCTGAAATCCCCGCTTCTGAATATTAACAAAAGATCATTTTTAAAATAGCCTACCAATTGACCTTATGTAAACTACACAAATGTATGTAAATAGTAAGCCAAAAAATTACCTAATTGACCATCCACACTTCTTCGGTGTACCCATTGCACACCAAGGTATGATTGCTAGTATTATTTGATTTTGCGAACACAAATTATCAAACCCTAAAAAAATGGTGAGAGATATTTATGGTGAAGGTGTTCCTATATGAAGTGGATGACTTGCTTTTGAAAATCAATGATTGAAAATTAAGAGAAGGATGCAAGACGATTGAAATGATCTCAACCGTCAGATTTCTAAAATATTAAAAAATATAATATATAGTTAAAAAAACTACATCTAATCATAGCTTTAAAGTAGGAAAATAAGGGTAAAAATGCATTTTTTTAAATTTCATATATGAAGTGGACGACTTGCTTTTGAAAATCAACAGTTGAAAATTATAGAGAAGGATGCAAGATGATTGAAATGATCTCAACTGTTAGATTTTATAAAATTTTAAAAATATAATATATAACAAAAAAAATTCACTCTTAGCTTTAAAATAAATAGAGAGGATAATTAAACTTTTTAAACATAGATTTTTATATATTTTTAATTATAACATATATATATATATAAATAATAAATATTGTACAAATTTAAAACTTTTTAGATATTACTTTTATTTTTAAGATTTTGATAATTATTAGATTATAATATATAAATAACAAATTATATTTTTAAATTTAAATTTAAATTTATTTTAATAAGTATTATATAAAATTAGATTTTTTTATTTTTTTAATTAAAACATATGTAAACAAGTGACGCAAGCGTCGAGTTCCTGCCGGAGAGCACAATGCATTGCCCATAGCATATAATAGTGAGGAGATCAATGAAGTAAAAAGAAAGTGCAACACCAATGATCAAGAGTTAGAAGCAATTGTACAAACAGTCATTGTAAACATTAAATATTACCGAGTACAATGTCCTTGAATTTGGGAGATTCTCCACCAATATTGCCTAGACCCCAGACAGCCTGTAGTACATAGCAATACACAAATACAAGTAGAAACTTAAAGAAGATGAAATTAATAAAACATAATAGAAAATTCTGACCAAGAAAGACATTGCCCATTACTTGCTCACGCAGTTCATCATTGGGATTATAGGGAAGCTCAATAAACAGAGGAACTGCACCACTCAACTACAACACTTGTCTATTCAGATGTCTTAGCTGCAATATTTGTTAAAACCCAAGTTGCCTCATACTGTAATAGAAAATAATACTTAGATCTGATGAAACTAGGCAAAGGTTACAACAATGGTTGTTAAGCTTTGCTACAATGTCATGGGAGTTATTTTACCAACAATAGATGCAATGCTTCTATTGAATTGCTTCTCAGTCAAGCAAAACATATCGGAGCTTTGAGAATGCACCCACAACATAATTCAAACATATCTAAGAGACTTAGCTATAGTCATTAGTAAAACCTACATGGAACAACTAATAAACTTTATTTGAATGAAACAAATCAAGACGTAAAATTTATCCAACTATATTAATAAGATGAAGTCGTGTCCTATGCCCAAATATCACTTTCACAGGGTCTTCAAAGCTTAAGTATATGGTTTTCTTGTGCTTCCGAAACTTGTAGAGTAACTTGCATGGTCAAGAAAGCAGGTAGCTCCTAAGAAATAGTATTTTATAAGTTGGAATTTGATTTCTAAAGTAAAGTGGGTAGATAATGTAATCTAAAAAGGCGTGCCTTTAAAATATAAGGCAAGAAGATACTGACAACACCTTCTAACATTATAGAAAAGAAAATTATTGCAAATTCTTATTATAAGAGTTTCAAAAAGCAAAATAAATACATTACACTATTTGAGGAAAATTCATAATATCGATATCGAATCTTGTTGAGTCATGAAAGAATCTTGGATGCTAATGGAAAAAATATACCACTCTATGTAGCCATAATCATTTGTAGTGAAGTCACATGACAACTTAAGTGTCAATCACCCAGCAGCGTAACAATTTGTTGATCATATTTTAGAGTTTTATTTTGTTCTTGTTGCAATGCATTTGTAAGGAAACAGAGCACAATTTTATGTAGAGCAATGGACTAGTAAGGGACACAAAATTTTCAATTTTCCACCTTGCGATCCTTAAACTCAAAGAGGCTTTGTTATCCTTCCACTGTGTTGTTCTCCATCAAAGTTAAAGAATCTTATTGACTAGTATCTGCATCTGTTTTGACATAGGGTTTTGTGGTCTACTTTTGACATGATTCTACTGCAATTTAGCTGGAGTGGTGGCTGATTAAGGTAATAGATAAATGGGATAGCCCTTCCAAATAATCAAATATAAAGTTGTCTTCCTTTTGATGATTTATTTTATCTCAAAGTAGGATAATTCTTAGCATGGAATCAAAAAGCTTGTTTTACACATCACTTGTTACATTTACCATTTCATGTTTATTTTGGCATTCGTTTATACCATATGTTATAAAACTAAATTCTCTCGAGCTGTGTCACTGGTTGTACACTGTGATGAATTAAATATGGACATTTGACATTGTAACAATGAACTGTTCAATCTAATGGGTCACAAGACCTAGTCCTGTTACTCATTTAGGATGAGTTATGTGTTCAGAAATATTATTTTCATGTGCTATTCAGCATGATACATTTTTTTTTGTCTGCCATGGTTATGCTTTGAAGGATGACTTATGAATTGTTAATGTATGAAATAGTTGTTATTTTGGCGTACCACACTTTGATGCTGGTGGACATAAACCATAAGTAAATAGATTATATTTTGTTTTTACCTTGTTTCATGGTCTTTTTTTCCATCCTTTTCTACTTTCAATTATTTGTAAGACAAATCTTCCACTTTATAATAGAGAAACCCTTAGTACGCACAAGCTTTAAAATTCAAGAATTCTAAAGGCAAGTTCAAAAGAATTGTGGAATTTGTCAAAAGAAAATATTATGTGAGGGTGGAGATATGATTGAAATGGAAAATGAAGAAAAAGATGAGATGAAGGGAGGTTGCGGGGCATATGTACCAAGGATCTTTATTGAAGGCTTAAAAGTAATGATTTAGTATAAGCTTCCCAAGAAAGTAGATGAAGAAGCTTGAGCAAAATACTCTAAGAAGAAACAAGAGTTGATTGTAGAAAAAGTATTCCAAATTTCTCACATACAGTTGAGGCAATCATAATTCCTTTTTGAATCATTATTCGCAGTTTAAAGCTATTTCCAATTTGTCACTCTGTGCAAAGAGATCCAATTCCTTAGATTTTCGGCATGTTGGTAGGAAGTTTCAACAAGGATGTTATAGAATACCAAAAAGTTAGCATTGATAGAGTACATACAAGTTGTAATGACAATTTAAGTGTGTCACAACTAACCTTCAAAAGCATTTGTTAAATTTTACTGCAACTTTTAGAATTTAGCTACAAGTTGTGACCTCCATCCACACCAACAAGGCCTCCCTGTCAAATAGTAAATATAACTTTCGTTGCACTTTTTTAATTTCACAATTTAGGTTTCCTGTTTAGTATAATGGGTGTCAAAAATATTTTTTAGCAATATTAACTTAAAGGCATAGTATTAGACTTACAGAGTCTTGCACCAAGTCTCCATCTGCAAGTTAGCTGGCTCAACTTGGCAAAAACTACATTGGCCTGTACAGATCACAAGCAGTAGAAATCACCACTATCAAGTCTGAAATTTCTTGTAGAAACCACCTGTATATATACATATATATGCCCAGGATCCCTACATTTTATTAGGAAAGGGTGAAAAGGCAGACAAAAGGCAGACAAACTATTACAAGTAACTTCTAGAAGAAAAGGTTTGTTGATCTCATACCCAGACTGATATATAAAAACTCCCAAACATGCTTAGTTTTTAGTTTGTGCATAGTTAGCTTAAAATGTGTTAATGTGTTAGTGATGGAAATATATTCATTTTAATTCGTTTTACTGTTACTATATGGTATTTTACAAAATTTAAACATTTCAAGGCTTGTTTAATTATTTGTCAATCATTTTGAACAAATATAGGTGTCATACTATTAAAATAAATTAATACATTAGGTGTGGGCAATGCATATGTAGGAGGGGTTTTGAGTTAGATTTTGAATAACACAATAGGATTGTATACATTATTGCTAAATAGTATAGAGTCACATGCAATCTGTAGTGAATCAAGGACATTTTATGAAGCATTATGTTCACCAAAAGCTTTGTCAATCTCTAAGCAACACCAAAAGCTTTGTCAATCTCTAAGCAAGCTTCAGGGGACAACCACCTTGAGTTGTCTGTGTTAACCTCTTCCACCTGAAATCTTCTCAGCATGAATATTTTCATCCAAAAATCAATAATCTCATTAATATACCTTTTGCTGCTTGCAAAGCGATGAAACCTAAAAGATCTTCATGCAGATGCCTAGCAAATAATCAAGGGGATGTATTATTAAATTCTTCAACACAACCAATATAAAAGATTGGCCTCAAAGATGCATATATCGCATCTCTGAAAACATTCATGTTCATCTTATAGCTCCTTTAAGCACTTTGCAATTCACATTGTAAAGACAAAACTTGGAGTTATATTCTGTGAAATCGAAGACATAATAAAGCTACTACAGATCTGCATTTTTCTATAACAATATTAGGTATAAATAATAGCATTTTGCCTATAAGAACAAAGGCATTATCATCTACAGAGACATGAAATGTATACAGAAAAAGAGGGACACCATTACCTCAAATTATAGATGCAGATGTATGCATAAAAATCACAATAGTAGACAAGACATTAGTCATCCTCTTCTTCAATACAAGGACAGTTTGAAAGCAATGCACCTACAGATTCATACCAGGCATTAAAGTTCAAAACAAGAAGTAAAAAAAGTGAGGATAGATTTGCAGATAAGCCAATCAAAACCAAAATTGCATGTCCTACACTTGTGAGAAAATTATAGCATACATGATCAATTGAATCATATTCAAAATATGATGAACTTGTAAGAAACAAAAGTAATGCAAATGTAAAAAGCAAACTATAGTAGGGAAGAATATCAATCATTATATTCATTGACTACAAGTATAATTTCAGCTCCCAAAAATAATTCCAAATACAATTCAAATAAGTTTTTAAGAAGGACATAACAAAACACGAGTAGAATTGACAATCACATAAACACCTAACCTGGCCAAAGGGAAAACAATGAGTATGCTTAACAAAAAATTGCACTGTAATGAAATTAATTGAACACTCTGTGCTCATGGAATAACCTAGTACAACAAAAATGTAGAGGGAAACAAATACCTGATACAAACCCAACACATCAAGAAATTTTCTGTAAAGCACGCTTTCCTCATCTTTACAATCATCTATGTGCGAAGCTGCATCCTGTATACCCCATATCTCAGAGATTGTTACCAAATCTTCATCTGTGTTATCAAAGGCATGGCTGTCCTGGTTAGGATAAAGTGCTACAGATCCCTCTAGTATATCTTTTCCATCTCCCTCATTAATTCCACTAACAACAATTTCAACACCATTGTCATTTGAGTCGAACTTTATCTTTTTGAATTTTGATTTCATTTCAACCTCCATAGAATTTATTGAGGGGAAATTTCTCTTACTGCTTTTGCCAACACTTTTAGTTAATCTAGACTTCTTGGACGAAAGAAAGTATAGTAACACTTGAGGATCTGGCAATAATCCCCTTATTTCATCCTGAACCTCATGATAAAGTAAAAACCACTTATGTCTGGAGAGCTCAATAAGAGGGTATAGGCTCTTCTCTTCACTATGTTCCAAACAACTTAAGGCTCTCAAAACAGTTATACCAGATAATCCCTTTACTTCCCCTAAATGACTTTCAGATATGCATCTAGACAAACACTATTTTTGCATTTCATTAGAGTGCCCCCTCTTGTTTACATTTTCTGCCGCAACATGTATTGAATTTAATAAGCATTCTAAAGAACCCAATGCCTCTTTAAGTACTCTCAGAGTACCATGCTTCACAAATATGTTAGTATGCAAGAGGCCCCTATTAATCATAGCCCGACTAAATGAGCGAGGAAGCATGCATTTCAGTCTATCACCTAATGTAGGATGCTCCAAGGAAGGTGGAGAAGGCGCTTTTGAAGAAAATGATGGAGAAACCTTAGAAGCTTGTATCAAATCAGATACAAGAGATATAGCTGCAAACCTGATTGGAAAATAATCACAAAACACTGTTATTGTATGCCCAATAACAGAAAAATAAAAAATAAAACTAGAGTCTATTGAGATAATGAATTCCCTTGCAGGCATTGCAATAAACACTTACCAGGTAGATGATGCCCATGGCTTAAGCGAGTAAGGAAAAAGTTCCAAGTATGCAGAAACTAATGATGGTTGATTGCTAACTATTGCCAGCAGCAGATTTCTATGATTGTCTACATCAGTTGACCTTAATTTCAACATCAGTCTTAGTAACCTTGCTGGGTTACCTCGATGAAATTTTTTGCACCTGCTAAAAATGCCCGATGGTTGGAGAAGCTTTGGAAAAAGTCCATGACAAGAATCAGTGCAAAGCATCAATAAATCTCATGAGCAATATCTGCCGCTTTTCCTAAAAGAAAAATTTGTAGAAATCACGCTCAATTGTTCAAGGGACTTTGCTCCACCGCCAACTAATTCTTTAGTAAAGATTGCAAAAATTAAAATTTACCGAAACCATGGCAAGCAACTTACCTAACAATTCTTTACAGATTGTGTCATGCCCACTAGAATCCGTTTGATGATCTGCGTATTCATACTGATTTTCAAGTCGGGTAGGCTTTTTTGAAAACCCTAGTGAAGAGGAGGCTTCACAAATTGATGTGGAGGAAGCTTTAGTTGGAAAAAACGGGCATGGGGTTTCTGCATAGGTTATGAGCTTCTCTTTCCGGCAACTTCTCCTTCTTGCAGCTTCTGTCCGACAGCTTCTCCTTCCACCAGCTTCTCTTATTAATGTATTAATTATAATGTTCAACCAAAATTATTATGATCTTAATTTTTCTAAGTTTTTTTAAAAAGAAAAATGAATTATACAACTACTATGACCAATAGAAAAATAGAGAAATAATAATTTTTAAATATAAAAAATATGTTTTTAAATACAAACTATAAAAATAGAAATAAATTTTTTAAGTTATGCAATTTGATTGGCCAGCGCAAGGAAAAAAATAAAAATCTAACGAATGCAATAGTAACCTGCCTCTCGCAAGAACTAATAATAAATATAATATATAAATAGTTAATAATGTATTTTGAACTTTTTCAATTTTTTTTAAAGATTTTTATAATTATTATATTATAATATATAAATAACAAATTATATATTTAATATTTTTAAATTTAAATTTATTTTAATAATTAATATATACATACATATATGAAAATTTGAAGATTATTATTTAACTTTTTAAAATATATATAAATGATAAATAATATTTTTAATAAATATAATTGTTTTTTTCTTAATATTAAAAAATCAATAAATTATGAATTAACTTTTTACTTTTTTTTTAAAATAGGTTTCATTTTTTAACTTTTAAAATTTTGATGTTACCTGTAAATTTTTAATATAAAAGTTAAATTTTAGTTTTAACAATTTTAATATAATTTATTTTTGTTTAATAATTTATTTAAAGTAGTTTTAATTTTAAAAATATTATTTATTTAATAATTTAGGTGTGTTTATGTTTAATTTTATTGTTAATTTTGAAATTAATGTTAATATTGTTTGTAAAATATGAATTATATTTTATTAATATTTCAATTATAATAAATTAAAAAATATTTTTATTTTTATTTAATTTATTAACTTAAAACGTTGATTATTTATTATTAATTTTTTAAATATTATATTTATTAATATTTGGATTTTGATATATTTTGACTTTGTATTTAGTTTATTCTATTTTAATCTTTAATTTTTTGTGATTATTCAATTAAAATAATTAATCTTTTAAAGTTTAATTATTTTTTAGATTGTATTTATAATTTACAGAGAAGTCGTCTTAGGATTATTTATTATTAATTTTTTAAATATTATATTTATTAATATTTGGATTTTGATATATTTTGACTTTGCATTTAGTTTATTCTATTTTAATCTGTAATTTAGATTAAAGTTTGAATTTTTTATATTATTTATTTTTACAAATAATAATTAAGAATGATTAAAATTCAATTAAATTTATAATTATTTATCTTATTAAAGTTTAATTATTTTTTGAAAAGATTGTAAAAATTTATAAAATCAGAAAAGTCACCAATACAGAGAAGTCAAGGTCTAGATAGGCACCTAGAAAAAAAAAAACAAAAAACCAACAAGCCTACATCTAAAAGACAAACCCATCACACAAACAACCAACAACTACCATGAACCCACCATATCTTCCAAGATAAACCTCTCTAAATGTTGAACCAAATCTGGGGATAACTACTCCCAACCTTCAATCCACCAACTGCCATCCTACTCAAAAGCCCATCTGGCCAAACAATCTGCAACCATGTTCCACTCACGAGGAATGTGAGTAAAAGACAGACTCAAAAAGGAACACAACCGCATGATCTGTCTAACAACAGAGGCAAGTTGTCAATTAACTCCATCTAAATTCTACTCACACAACAAATTAACAATGACTTGAGAGTCTTATTCATAGGTGAACTTGTGCCAACCAAGATCGCTAGCTCTCTCAATAGCCTAGAGGATCACCAGACCTTCCATATAGTTATTGGTTTGCTACCCATTGTGAATGGAAAATAAGAAAATATCCTTACCAAATCTATCTCTTCCATCACCACCAATCCTAACAGGCCTAGGGTTACCCCTAGAAGACCCATTAATGTTAATCTTTAAAACATCCACCGAAGGAGGGGACTAACCTCCAAATCTCTAAACTTTCTTTTTGGCATGCCTACCTCTTCTAACACAAAAAATAATCAAAAGCCAAACTACGAAGGCCTAATCAATTCATGATCTCTTCATCTCCCCTCTCCAAAGGGAAAGACACTTCACATTTGGCTTCCACAGTCTCTTGAATCATACTAACAAACTCTCTATTTTCAAACCAGTTGAAGAAAGGGACTTGTGTCAAGGTCTCCCTAAACTATTCCAAAATTCAACCAGAGAGGAAGCATGAACACAAGGATGTCCCAAATTCCCCACCAAAAATGCCAAATAAGCAAAAATTAGAAGAACAAGTGGGATGAATTCTCCTCACTGCACCCATAGAGGATGCACTGAATGAAATTCGAAGATTATCCCAATTCAAGCATTTGTTCTAGGCTAAATTCCATAGGAAGCAATTACACTTAGGCTAGGAAAACTTATTCCAAACATTTTTCCACCAAGAAAATCCCTCCATAATCCTGAGAAATCAACTCCTGATAACCACTAGCCACTATGAAAACCCCCTTAGGATCAGGGCTCCAAGCCAAAATATCCCTCTCCTTGAGAGAATTACACTCTCTACCTGCAAGAATCTTCCCGAGCTCAACACAATCCTCCTCCAAACCACCAATAGACCACTCACAAGGGTCCTTCCATCTAGACACTTCCACCTACCCACAAAAATAAGAAGTTTTGAAGTCCACCACCCAGGACCAACCAACCTCCAAAAAGTGATGACAAATATCTTGTAGATGAGGATACTTGACTAGGATTGGAGAATACCCATCCCAAGAATTAGACCAGAAAAGAACCTTGAACCCCTATTACAAATCTAGAACAAACCATCCTTGTCTATATTAGCGTCTTTTTTAAGCGTATCCCAGATCACATATCCTTTTCCCCAAGAGCAGATATTGAGGGACCTCCTCCTCCATAACACCCTTCAGATACTTGTGAAAAATAATCCTGGCCCAGACATGATCCTATTCAGTACACCATATCCAATAAAGCTTGGTAGACAATGCCAAACAAGAAAAACTGGACTATTGCAACCCAAGGCCACCCAACTGTTTTGGATGACAAATAATATCCCACTTCACGAGACTCCACTTAGAGGATTCCAAGCTTCCAACCCATAATAATTTCCTAGCCAGAGAGTCCAAATCCTTGATAAAACCCGAAGGAGCCACTTGAAGCATGCACCTATAA
Source organism: Sequoia sempervirens (assembly GCA_007258455.2). NCBI lineage: Eukaryota > Viridiplantae > Streptophyta > Pinopsida > Cupressales > Cupressaceae > Sequoia > Sequoia sempervirens. The sequence goes on along the minus strand of VDFB02261309.1, from coordinate 6,665 downwards.
TTGGGAAGAGCCTGCATCATAGACTTAAGAAGCAACACCCTAACCATGAAAGATAACCACCTATGAGTCCAATGATTCACTTTCACCTAAAACTTGTTTAAAATAATTTGCTAGGTGCCTCTAGGAAGGGTACCAGAAGAAATAAGAATGCCAAGATAAGTCAAAGGCATTTGACCAATCCAAAATCTCAAAATACGAGAAATTCATTGTTGAATAAGCACACGAGTATTACAAAAAGAATGGAATATTTATGCTCATTGATTTTTTGACTAGAAGCAGCAAGATAGATGTCCATCACCTTTCAAAAATTAGTGGCCTCTCTAACCTTGGCCATACCCATCAAAGTAGTGTCATCCATAAATTGTAAGTGCGGTCGAGGGGGAAGACCACTACCACAATTTCACCCTTGGATTAGACCTTGATTAACATCGCTCTTAATAACTCTCCCTAGGCCTTCATCCAAAAGAATAAAAGGATAAGGAGAAAGAGGATCCTCTTGTCAAAGACCCTGGAGGCCCCAAATAAGGAGGACGGTTCCCCATTAACCAAAGCTAAGAAGGAAGTGGACATGATGGAACTCATTACCCACATAACCCACTCCTCAGTAAAACCAAAAGCCATAAGCACTTTCTACAAAAAGGATCATTTAGGATTTAACCGTGTCAAGTTTGATGAACATAGTCTTTTATTTTGAAGTTTCCATGGAATGAATAGTTTTAGCAGCAATGAACACTCCATCCAAGATTTCCCTATCCACCACAAAGCCCCTGTTCCTTAGAGACCACCTTTCTAATCCTTTGCTTCAATCTTTCAATGATCAACTTAGAAAGAATCTTGTAAACCACATTGCAAAGGGAAAAGGGCTAAAACATACTCAACCTATCAACCCCATCATACTTGGGAATGAGGGAAAGAAAGGTGGATTTCATAGCCCTTAGCATCTGTTTGTTCCTTTGTTATTCACACACCACCTCCAATAAATATAGTTTTATAATGTCCCAGAATTTCTGAAAGAATTCAATAGGGAACCCATCAAGACCCAGGGATTTCCCTTTCTTCATTTGAAAAATAGTAGTCTCCAATTCCTCTAGGGAAATGCAATGTAAGAGGTACTCATTCATTTCCAAAGAAACCAAAGTTGGAATACAATACAAGACCTAATTCTCTTCATTCCACACATCCGGGGAATCCTCCCTGAACAACACAACAAAATATTGAGAGGCTTCTCTGGAAATATCTCCCAGAGAAGACATATGCTCACCCTTGGAATTCACAAGAACAGAGATGGAGTTTCCATATCTCCTACCCTTCATAGAGTTGAAGAAAAAGGCAGTGTTTCTATCCCCTTCCTGCAACAACTCCACAAACGCCTTTTTTTTCCAATAAATCTCCTCCCGCAATTCACACTCCTCCAAAAATTTCAAAGACTTCACCTCCTCCTTAAGAGAATCCTTAGAAAGGAAAAACTCCCTATTCTCATGAATAATTGCATTCAAACTATCTTGAGCAACCGCCTTAGCATGGAATATGTTGCCAAAATACTGCCTATTCCACCTTTTGAGCTGATACTTCACATACTGCAATTTCCTAACAAAAAAAAACATTATAGTACCAAAATCAGGTCCACCACAGTGCCACCAATTTGCAATATAATCTTGCAATGAGGGATCTCACAACCACATAAGTTAAAACTTGAAAGAGGGAGATCGAGCAACACAAGCCATATAAGTAGTAAGCTTAATTAGACAATGATAAGAACCTCTCCAGTCGAGAATATTAGAGCTAATCAACTAGGCCCCATCGATCCAGAAATAGGAAACTAGAAACTTTTCAAGCCTCTCAGTAATACAGTCCTTACCACATCTCCTATTTCTCCAAGTATACTGGCCATTACTAGGTTTAATATGATCTACAAGATTTAAGGAAGAAATATTATCTTAGAGAAGAAATGTAGAAGGCTCCAACCTCAACACTCCTCCCCTCTTATCTTCCAAATCAGTGATTGCATTAAAGTGCTAGCAATAATCCAAGGATAAAGAAGGCAATACTTCAAATAAAATGAATATGAGACCAAAGGCACAACTTACTCGAAAAATTTGTGGGAGCATAAATATTGGACAAAAGAATAATTTTCCTGGTCTCCAAGCTTGAATTAACCACTGAAATAAAAAACTTACAAGACATCCACCAAAGAGGAAAAATATTCATTGGATTCCATAAACATGCTAAATCCCCAACAATACCTTGAGCTCCAATATATTGACAATGTCCACGCCCCCAAAATTTAGGCACCAGACCACACATACTCTCAACTGAAATCTTAGTTTCCTAAATGAATAACATATCAGGAGAATGACTTCGCACTAAATCACAAACAACTTTTTGTTGAGGGCCACTATTCAAGCCCCTTACATTCCATGAGAAAATAATAATTTTTGGGAGTTGGAAAAGTGGGAATCAAGGGTTTTAATAGATCTTGACTCCACTAACGTCTCCCCCATTATCTTAATTTTCTTCAAACCCTTCTTTCTCCTAGACTTGGAGTGCTTCTTAGGAGCCCCTTTCTTTAGATTTTTTTGAATAATCCCCAAAGGAGGAGAAGCCTTGTATCCCTTCTCTGAATAAGACACCATCTATTCCAAAGGAATATAGCTCTTAGCTTCAATATTTTCCATAGCAACAAAGGCCACAAGAACAATTGAATCCACAAGAATTAAATCTTATACATTTGAAGAAGAGATAAACCACCTTCCTGCAAATTTTGAAGGTTGTCAAAAATATTACTCCTGAACCACCTCCAAGACACCCTGATCTAGAGCCATCATGCTAGGATTTATCTCCTACTAACTAAGGCCATCCAACACATCAAATCAATTAAAAGTTTTTCCCTCCTGCCTCTCCTTGAAAGTTATCTTCAGTCTGCAGTTCCTATTACAAGCTTAACAGGAGTATAACCCTCTTTATCTGCCACTTCATCTAGAATAGGAGCCTTGCCTTTGTATTTCTTAGAATTATTATGAGGGGGATTAGAAGGTGGAGGCTCTAAAGAGTGGAACCTAGGACATGTTCTCTACAAATGGCCATACTCATGGCACAACCAACATCAGAAAGGAAGATTCTCATAATCAAGCTACTACAGCCAAGAAGATGAACCCACATGAATTTCTAAAGAATCTATAAGAGGGTTACTCAAATCTATTTGAACACACATGTGAGCAAAGGTCATTACCTTCCTATCTTGTGTTTGTTGAGAATGATCCATTGGTTTCCCTAGTATCAGGGCCACTGAATGAAAAATGTCATTCTACCAAAATCAATTGGAAACGAAGGAAGACACACCTAGACAGGAACATGATTCAAGAGCTCCTTTGAAGGATTAAAACCAATGTGCCAAGGCTTGATGAAAATACCAATCTGGTTGTGAAAATAAGGCTTTCCTTCAAAAATCCTGTTGTGATATGCCATGCAATTAAAAATGACCATAAAATAACTATTAGCCAACAAATCACCTACATTTCACCCTCTGGATTCCAAGTTTTCCTAGCACACAACTCCAAAAATAGAAGTGAGACTCACATTCCCATGAATTTTCAAATTGAGGCATGATTAGAAAAATATTCAACATCCTCTGCAATTGAATCCAATTGAATCATTAAGACAGGCCTCTCTTGGCTCCTCTCCAAACATCAATTAATTTTTGGGATGTCAAGGCTACTAGATGGATCAAACCCTCACACCCCTTGAATCTTTAGACAAAATATTACTTTCTATAGCTCGCTTTGACAAAGATGAAGATTTTGCACCTAATGAAACATGAAAGTCTATTAACAACTTGTAGCTTGTCACTTCTCTTTAATCTATAATAGACAAAATCAAAGGAAAACTACCTTATAACTTCCCAAAGACCACATGCCTTGAACAGGAAATGGCCAACAAAAAGAAATAAGGAAAAAATAAATAACAGCACATTGGATACCCCCTAAATATGAAAAGAACCCACACCTCGACTGCAAGTAAACCCCAAAACACCGAATAGAAATCAACGAACACATGCACCAAAGAAAGAAAACATGCAGGTCACAACTTTACCAACCAAAAACCTACACCAAACCCCTTCTCATGCACAACAACATCATTTCTCAATCTATTAAAGTTTAATTGTTATAGAGTAATTCTATTTTGAATTTTTATTTTAACTTTTATAATAAAATAAATTTCAAACTTAAAATCTAAATTAATGTTATAGAGTGTGTGAGAGGGAGAGAAGCTAACTTTTGATTAGTTTTTTCATGCCACCAAACCAAGTATAACACATGTCCCTAGGGATTTATGCTTAGGGCAACATGTCATTTGATTAAGGATATGATAATTCACCTTTAAAACCTCTTTAGTGTACCCATTGCACACTTAAGGAAGAAAATGGATAGAGAGATAAAGAGAGAAAAGATAGAGGAAATAAAAGAGAGAGAGAGAGATGGAGATGTGATATAGAGGCAAAGAGAGAAAAAAGAGAAAGAAATGAAGAAAGAAAGAGAGGGGGAGCAAATGAGACAAAGGAGGAGAGAGGAAGAAAGACAAAGAGAGAGATAAAGAGAGCTAGAGAGAGAAACAAAGATAGAAATGGAGGGATAGAGAGAGGGGGAGGGAGATATAAAAATAGAGAATAGAGAAAAAATAAGAGGTAGATAGAAAAGGAAAAAAAGAGATAGGGAGAGAGATAAAGAGCTAGATATAAAAAGAGAGATAGAGATATAGAGATAGAGGTAGAGATATATAGGAATAAAGAGGGAGAGATAAGGAGATAGAGATAAGAAAAGAGATAAAGAAAGAGAGGGAGGGGAAAAGAGAGAAGAGAGACATAGATTGATATAGTCACATAGAAAGAGGGAGATAGATAGATAGAGAGATAAAGGGAGATAGAAGGAAACAAAGGCATATATATATATATCCAAATTTGGCCACTCCCATATGGTCAAATCCATCCTCTTTATTCATCTACTTTATCGATATTAATTAAATAACTTATTTAATTAATATTTCCCCTTTCCCTAAGGTTTCTAAAGTATTTAATTAAATAAATACATCAATTTATTTAATTAAATAAATACATCAATTTATTTAATTAAATAAATACTTTACCTTTCATCGTTTTCTCTAAATTAAATAAATACATCAATTTATTTAATTTGGTCATTTATCCTTTTAGAATTTAAATCAATGTTAAATTCTTCTTTTTCTCTCTCCTTGTCACATCCTCCATAATTCTTCTTTTAATTTGGATTAGTCTAATTAATCCATGATTAGGATGTGCACACCTTTAATTAGGATTAATGTCACATCCTCCATATTTGTCCACTTGCCTGTAATCCCTCATTAATCTTATTAATCACCTATTTGCACAACCTTAATCTAATCCCCTTGCTACATTTAGCATACCTTTTTGGTCAACCTTCACAATTTCCACATTTAGCCTAGACCCTCTTCCCCATGTGAATTAAAAATTCACATTTATCCCTCTAAGACTCTCCTCTTCCCCATGCAAATTGTTAGGAGTTCTAGAACTCCTCACTTGTCACATCACTCACACGAGGACAAGTACTTACCTTTTTGAGAAACTTGTTTTATCCCCAAGGTACTCCCAATCATGTGAATTTAAAATTCACATTTATTTTCTCAACCACTTCTCTCTTCCCCATGGAGATTTTTGAGGAATACTAAAATTCCTCATATGTCACTTTTCTCCTATATGGGAACAAGAAATTCCTTTTTTAAGGAAATCTTCTCCCAATTCCAAGGTACTTGCAAGTACCTCCACCTCACATGTCCTTTTTCCAACTCACTTGTCCTTGGGACATCTCATCCTCCACATGGAAAGATGTGAGAGCTTGTGAGTCCTCAACTCACCACAACCTTTCATCTTGCCCATGTTGGCAAGATCTTGACCGTCCATTTCTCTAGAGATTCTTCCCTTAAAATGAAATATTTTCTCTCAATTCTCTCATTCATCATATTCACATTTTTTCAAGTTCAAGCTCTCACAACTTACAAGCACTCAACATACTTGCATTTTGCATTCACAACCTCCATTATTGCACCTTCAAGCTCATCTTGCATCCATTCTAGACACTTATCAAAATACCCACCTTTGTCATTTGAATCCTCATTGCATCCTCTCCATTTTGCATCCATTTTCATCACATTTTCCATCAAGGAGCACACATTTATCAACAATCAAAGGGCCAACCAAGGAGCAACTCATACAAGGTATAAATCTTGCTTTTATATTTATTTTGTTTGAGTTTAACATAGCCCAATCCTGAGCTGTTGAAGTATTATTTCCTTCTTTTGCATTTTGTTTTGCATGATTTAGGATAGGTAAATAACACTGCTCACAATATATATATATATATAAGAGAGATAAAGTGATAAAGATGGAAAGGGGAGAAAGGGAGGAGATAAATACGGATAGCAAAAGAGAGTAAGGGATATAGAGATAGGTAGAGGGAAAGGGACAAAGAGAGGAAAAGAGAGAAAGATAGATAGATGAAAAGAGAATGGAAGAGAAACATAGATAAAAATAAGGAAGAGATGAAGAGAGAGATTGAGAGATAATGAGAAACATAGAGATAGAGAAGGAGATACTAGATATATAAAGGGATATCTCT